>CM061261.1:1640000-1810000 GCA_030848825.1 Tadarida brasiliensis | reverse complement strand
CTAGGCGGGAGCTTTCACTGGGCTCCAGCTTTGTAAAGGTCAACAAAATTCCTTTCTTTTCCCTGGTTACCCTGGAGTTTGAGGGACAGGGTGGGGGAATTTTTCAGTGAAAGAATCCCCTTAGAAATGTTTTACATACTACTGAAAATGTTCCAGGTTTGGATGGTGTTTTAAACCAAGTACGGGGACATGTGGGATAAGCACACTTCAGAAGGACAGAGGAGGACGATGAGAAGAGCTCGTGGCTCTGTGCCTCACAGGCACCGGTGAGCCCCTCTCCTGTCCATTTTGGGTCTCGTTCGCTCAGCAACATTGTAACCAGGATGGAGATACCACAGGTGCCTCTCATCAACGTATTGCAGGCATCTTCCAAGCTGTTATACGCTCCATACATATTATTTTAGTACATTCTATCTTTTCATTACTATACCTATAATTGCATATTAACTCTAGGGAAAGTAGGAAAATGTTAAGCAAAAGGGGAAAAGTAAAATTGAATTATAATCTCAACACTTAGGCGAAGTGCTGTGGGCTCCCCCTTCGCGTGGGCTTGCTGTGTACGTGAAAGGGAGTTATAAGGCATGCGCTATCGTTATCCCATCAACATGCAACACATGTTCACATCTATTTAATGGCTATGTTCACTTCGATTTCTGTCAGGGAAAGACAAAATAAATGAGGGGATAGGGAGGGGCTCGTTTGCTCTCTCATATTTGTCTACCCACCTATCCATCTGTCCATCATCCATCCATCCCTCTATCTGTCTATGTGCCATCTCTCCATCCGTCCATCCATCCGCTCATCCATCCATCCATCCATCTATCCCTCTATCTGTCCGTCTGTCTGTCTGCCATCTCTCCATCCATCCATCCATCCATCTGTCCATAATCCATCCACCCATCCATTCCTCTATCATCTAAATTCTTTCAAGCTCCAGGGGTTTCACTTTGAATATCAAATCCCTTCCACCTCCTGCTAGAGGTAGAGGGAGGCAGAGCGCCCCCAAGGTGTAGGCGCCCCTGCAGACTGGCCTATCTGCCCAGGTGTCCCCAACCCACACTCCCCAGTGAGACAGACGTGGAAACCGAGGTCCGCCTGGGCGAGGGCCCTGCCGGGGTCACGTGGCCAGGCAGGGGCAAAGCCTGGATGCTCTCTAAAGGCCCACGTGGCTGCCGGAGCCTGCTTTCAGCGGGACACTCAGCACCTCGTCCTGCAGCTCGCTTTGCTCGCAGGAGAGGCGTCTGGAGAGCGTGATCTGGGTCGAGCACTCGGAGGACGTAACGAAAGGCACCTGAACCTCAGCCCTCGCCTACACGTTCTCTTTTTTATCTTCTAATGACTAAATAATTGATGTTGAATTTACAATGTAAACAACTCACAAAGTATTCATATCAAGAATACAGAGGAGCCTGGCCGGTGTGGCTCAGCGGTTAGAGCGTTGACTTGCGGTCCAGAGAGTCCCAGGTCCGGTTCCCGCTAAGGGCACGCACCTCGGTTGCAGTTTGTCCCCGGCCCTGGTTGGGTCTTGCAGGAGGCAGCCATTCGATGTGTCCCTTTCATGTCGATGTTTCTCTCTCTCTCTCTCTCTCTCTTCCTCTCTCTCCCTCCCATTCTATCTGAACAAAAAATGGAAAAGTGTCCTCAGGTGAGGACAAAAAAAATAAGAAGAATAAGAATACAGAGGAGCCTGGCGGTGTGGCACAGTGGTTGAGCGTCAACCCATGGATCAAGAGGTCGCCGGTTCAGTTCCCGGTCAGGGCACATGCCCAGGTTGTGGGCCAGGACCCAGTGGGGGGCATGCAGGAGGCAGCCGATTGATGTTCTCTCTCATCGATGTTTCTCTCTGTCTCCCTCTCCCTTCCTCTCTCTCTAAAATCAATAAAGGAAAATAAATTTTAAAAAAAATGGAATACAGAGGAAACTCGAGCATTTTAATCAGCAAGCAAAGGACGGGAGACCAGCAAGGAGACAGGTAAACGCCAGGAGCAGCCGTGTCCCTGGAGGAGACCGAGTCTGGCTGAGAACTGAAGAAGGTGCAGATGGGCCGCTGAAGGAACGCACATCGAACAGCGCAGAACAACACGCCACCGCCCCGCTGCAGAACCGAGAAGTCGCACGGCGCTCGGGGAGGAGGGCCCTCGCCAGCTGCCAGGGGGTCACAGTCACAGGAACAAAAACACCTCCCTTCCCGATGGCCTAGAGTTCCACGCCGTTTTCCCAGAGAAAGAGAAACTTCTCAGAGGGGCCAGCGGGGAGCACACGCCAGGATGTGAACGCCAGGGTGGCTCGCAGACAGAGAGACTCCGAGTGGCCGTGTTCAGACACGGGTGTGGGATCCGGCCCGATGCGCTGCCTCGGTTAGAAGTGACAACGAGCTGGGAATCAGTACCGTGCATCTCAGAGCCCCCGCGTGAACACAGAAGCAGGTGAAATACTTTTTTAAAAATACCGTTTGCTGGAATAAACCCACCAGGGAAGGGGCCTCTGGGGAAGAGGGCTGGGGTCGAGGGCAGAAGGTAAGAAATACAGAGCACTGAACAGTGGTCCTTGCAGGATGCTGTCCTGTGCGGCCAGCAGAGGGTTAGACCCATCGGTTGTGTGTCTCAGGATCGGGAGGGTGGGCATTGGATACGAACCAGCTGCCTCTCTCCTGGCCTCCGGCTCCTGTCGCCCACAAGCCTGGGGGTTGGCCAGGGTGCCCCACCCGAGACACTTTCCTGGGTGATGAATTCTGCTCCACTGACACTTCCCTGCCTGTCTCCACAATCACCATGGACGTTTCGACTTCACCTATTAGGCTTCCAGAACAGCAGGGGAGAATAATGCATGGCCGGTGAGATGGCCAGTCGGTGCAGGGCGGGAACTGTCAGCGGAGACTCGGGGCTACGGCTGCGATTCGATTCTGCCTCGGCACAGCCTGGTTATTGCGAGGATTCATCACGCACGGGGATCATTTGTGCCGGCCCTGGAGGCCCAGCGCTCCGCACCCGGCGCTCGGGCAGAGCGGCCGCCCGCTCCTCCTTACCCGGCCCGGCAATGACGGCCGGCCGGGCCGCACGGAGGCACCTGCTGGCCGGCTGTCTGGTTTTTAAATCACTCCAAGGAAGCGCCAGCAGACGTGTTTTCCTGCTGCGTAAAACGCCCAGAGGAGAAAAAGGACGTACTTCAGCTCCACACATTTGTTATCTCGTTATTCGGATTGCCGTGACAAAAGGAAAATCATGAAGTCATTTCCCCGATGCTTTTGACCTCTGAACACTCATCGTCACCCTTAAATGTGATGTCTTCTTCCCAAATGTCCCCTCAGAAATTGCACAATAATTCACTCCGCAGTGGCTCTGACAGGGACGGGGGCGTTTCTGCTCCACGGGGCTCCAGGGGGCCGGGAGGAAGTTGGGGGAAAGAGGCCAGGGTCCCGGCCAGCCCTGCAGGACACACAGTCACTGTCCCCTCCCACCAAGGACAGAGCCGTGGCCCTGCGTCCGTCATTCCTGCCCCACGTCCTCATGTCCTCCTTCCAGCTCTCCCCTGCAGCCCAGGGTCCCTCCTCACGGCCCTGCCCCTGCCTGGCCCGCTGGGGCTGGACAGCCAAGCCCACCAGGGAAGACCTACGGAGTCCCTGCTCCCCGTCGGGCCGAGAGCCACTCCAGGGTCAGCTCGGAGCAAAACAGAGCAGCCTCCAACCAAACATCAGCTTCTCCGTCCTCTGCCCCTCGTTCCCGCTGCTGTCCCCCGAGGGTGCCCGTGAGTAGGAGCGGGAGGGTCCGTGCCCAGCGCCCACACTGGACCCATCCCACTGCTCACTGCACTGCTCCCTCCCCCTCCGCCCCAAGACTCCGGGCCCTAGACAAGGGGTTTTTTGCTTTGTTTTTCTGTCAAGGGCCAAACAGGGGACACTGTAGTTTTCGCAGGGCTTTCGGTCTCTAATGCAGGGCTCAGCCCCGCTGTGGCAGCGTGAGAGCCGCCAGAGACAGTGGCCAGATGCACACACGTGACTGTCCCACAAAACATGTTACTCGAACCGCTGGACTTGGATCACAGGCCACCGACGGAGGGCTCCTGGGGAGTGCCACCTTGCAGACACCTGCCCTGAAGAGGCGGCACTCGCGGGCCAGGTCCCTGCGGTTGACTGCGGACGTTCCCCCGACGGGAACCGAGGTTCTCTGATACCCCGTGCCGTGTGGTAGCTCCTCGTTCTGCTCACACGCTCACCTTCATCAGCGTCATTCCTCGAGATCCGGTTGTTTTGCTAAAACGGCGGTTTCCGTTTTCCACAGCTGCCTTGTCAGAGACCCTGCGTTCCCAGAACTTTCCGAAACGTCGAGCACGAGCCTCTCCCTCCGTCCCCCCCGCCCGGCCAAGGCCACCTCGCCTGGATCGCACAAGGCAGCATTTATAATTAGGACCAAAGAGGACAAACAGAGCTCCAACTTTAATTAAGTTTGAATTAAATGAGCTCGGTTTTTGCTGAACTGTTCATTTCTGCAGAGGGTGGGGGAGTTTCTGAGGTACCAAGCTAATGAGCACCCGGGGAGGCAGCCGGCGAGATCCTCCGTGAGGTGGGCCCATCTCCACCTGCCATAAATATGTCTCCTGGCTTCAGAAGAAACGGATGGTCCTCGGGGGACCCCCCCATCGGTACGCCTCGGGGAGCAAATGTGCTTCCGTAAGCAAAAATCTACCAAACTTCAGAAGATGTATCATCTTTCTCATTTCTCCCACTCAACCCCCAGAAGACAACTGTGCGAATACACCCCCTCGGATGCTGGCCACAGAGGGGCCTGTGGAGGGGGCGCTGGGAGGGGGCGACACGGGCTGGCAGGAAATGAGTCACGTGTCCTCGGTGTGGATCTGCTCTGAACGGAGCCTCTGAGCCGGGGGCTTCGGGCCCCCTGTTTCCAGCTCGTCCCAGCTCCCCTCAGCAGGAACGCCGCTCCGGCACGCACCCCGCCAGAGGCCTGCAGCCCTATGCTGGAAGCCGTGTGGCGTCTCCTGCAAAGGCGACAGCCGTGACCCACCGCGTGTTCTTCCGGCGTCCACGGCCTCCGACCGTGGGCTGAATGCAAGCACCCCCAAAATATAGGCCCACTCCCAATCGCTGGAAACTGCTCACGTCGACTTCTGTGACAAAGGCGCAATGACGCTCGCGACGTGGGGGGGGTAGCCTCCGGGATGGCATGGGCGGTCCACGTGTCCTTGTGAGACAGACTCATGGAGGAGAAGACCCAGGCAGAGACGAGGGACACGGCCCCGGGACTGGAAGAGGCAGGACACAAAGTAGCCGGGACAGAAGCTGTATCACACTCCTCACATGCTCGGCCGCCAACAGAAAGGGCGTGGCAGCCCCCTGGACAGGAGGGAGGCTGGACGCCCTGTCTGCTCCCCAGCCCCGCTGTCCCCAACTCCAGGGCACTTAGGAATCTCTCAGGATCTTAAGATGAGACGTCTGGGCAGGCGGTCTGTGGACGAGTCATTGACAAACACTCCACGGGGCCCACGTCCGCCTCTTCCCAGCCACGCGTGCGGTTAAGACAGCTCTAAGTGTCTCTAATCCTGCAATCCATTAAGTGGGGATTATATCTGATCTAGACTGTCGGAAACTGAACAGATGGCAGTGTCCGCCTCGGTGTTACATAAATTGGAGCAGAATTAAGCCAGTCCAATCCTCCTTAACAAATAAACATCGTCAAGCTTCTCCCGCTGACCGGGACACGCGGGTCTTTTCAGTTCGCCCGCCGTTAATTAGAGCCCGTGGAGAAGACGGAGAGCGGCCTGTGAGTGATTTACGGCTGGGATTGGGGGGGGATCTCCGGTTGTGTCAGGGCTGTTTGGGCTCCAATTCCAAAACTCATTCTCTCCAAGAACCAATATTTCCAGTTTCTTTCTGCCTCCACCCCCACCCCCCGGGATTTTTTTTCTAAGAAGATAAAGCTAAATTAAATTCTTCACGCCATCCAACATGAGTTATGAGCTCAGTCTCCACAGCCGCAACCTCCCCAATTTATCACCATTAAAAACGTTCTAAGAGGGCTTCATTTAGGGAATAGGTTCCTTCACGTCACAATCTGCTCCCCTGAAATAAGTACGACCACTTCCCGAGCGCGGTCCCCGAAGCCTCAGCCGGCTTGTCGGGAAACCTGTGGCGCGAACGTGGCGTTTCACGGGAGACAGGGAAGAAGGTGCTGGGCAGAAACCCCCAGCCAGTGTCCGGAAGGGAGGACTCCGGGCCGAGGAGGCTGCGAGCTCGGCCTCCCCGGGCTCCTGTGACGGCCGATCCACCGGCCACAGGAGATACCACTCTCGGGTGAGTCAGCTGCAAACACGGAGATCACGAGACACGTGGGAGGCCGGGACAGGTTGGTTTGGATGCTTCTATCAGAGCTGACAGGAGCTGAAACCGGCAGACGTGCTTGGGGAAAACGTGCCTGGATTTGATCAAGGGCTTTCTGGGAAACAACGTTAGCGTCGGAGAGGGGAGACCCAGCGCAGCCCCCGGGAAACAAGATTCCGGGGCGCTCACGTGCTCTGGGTCCTGACGAAACGCCCGTCTGAGCATCCTCTGTCTCCCACTCTTTATGGTAATATTGAGACGTCTGCTTTCTTTTAAAAGACGCGCTACTCTGTACATAAAACGAATGCGGGTTTTTCTCCGTGTGTGTGTTTATTCAGAGAACAGAGAAAGTCATAAAATAGAGACGGTAAAAAGATTCCCCAAACCCCGACGAACGGACTCCCCGCTTTATCCTCGTCCCGCCCGTTTTCTGTGTACAAGAGAAAAGCCAGACAGGGATGTACACGGATCTCAGAATTAGATGCCGTGCTTCTGCGCATGTTTTTATCTGAACCATATTTCAGGGGAACGTTTTCTAATCAGGAAGGACAAGCGTTTATGATCGCGCTTGAATGGTGAGCGGATGCATCGTAGGAATGAATTCTAATGTATGCCACCGATTGCTTGCTGAGGACATCCAGGATGTTCCCTAGTTTTGTTTTTTGTTTGTTTGTTTTTATAATTTGTTTGTATAAGAGAATCAGGGGTGAGCCGCTTGCTGTGTGCCTCTCGGGACCTTTGTCTCATCCTTTCCTGCTTGTGAGCGCAGGTCAGAGTGAGGTCCGTGCTGGGCACGGGCTTCTCCGTCCAGCAGCACCAGCCGGCCGGGCTCGCAGCTTCTCCCCAATGAGGGGGGCTCCCAGAGGCCCCTCCCTGCTCCTTTCACTTGCCCATGTCTTCAGCGTATACCCCTTCATTTCCAGGCACATTAGGGGGTTTCCGTGGTTCCCCAATTTACCCCCCGCACCGCTCCCCTGTCTCCCAAAGCCTCATCTCCTCTGTGTGGCCCTGTCTGTGTTTCAGGAGAAATGGCTCAGACTTGACACACAAGAACATCCTTGTGACTCTGTGACAAGCACGGCCCACCTTTCTGCAGCCGAGGGGCTGCCCAGCTTCCCACGGCCGCACCTGTAGCGGGGAAACCAGGCCCGGTGTTGGTGCTCGGGCCTCAGTTCCCAAACAGCCTCCGTGTGTCCCGTGAGCTCTCCGTGAAGGAGAGAGAGGCCTCTGGCCACCACTCGCGAGGCTGACACAGCGAGGCATCTGGCGCCGTGTCCCCCGCCCACCGGGCCTCCGGGGAGGCGCCACGGACCGCCGACGGCCAGTTCCCCGTGGTTTTCCGCTGCAGACTGAGGGAGAGTGATCGAGGCTGACTCAGGCTTCGGGCCACAGCCTGAGCTCCTCTTTAAGGGAAAACCCAGGGACTCGAAGCAGAACGGGCCGGCAGTGCTGCTGGCCCTGCTTTTAGGGGGCAAACCGAGACCGTCTAAATTAAGTTTAAAATTCATTCAACCGTGATTGTGGGCGCCGGGTAACGGGGACAAGGGGGTCATTAAACTGTCCGCTCTTTCTCGTGTATGTGTAACAGGTCAACCAAAAACGAATGCAGATCGACTCAGCTGTGAGAACGTGTGTGCAAGTCGGAGGGAGTAAGGAAACCACACGGCCGGGGTCCCCCACCCCACTTCCTGCAAGTCCCACACCTGCGTCCTTTCGCTCAGGCCTCCTGGCTCAGGAAAGTCAGATATCCAAACAGACTTGCCCCTCAGGACCTCTTCTGAAATTTAAGTGACGAGTCCGTCCCAGGGCCCAGCGGGAAGCACAGGCCTGAGCTCAGCCACCTGCCCAGAGCCCGGGTCGTTCTGCCAGGAGGGCGTGGCCCACGGCCCTTAAAGGGGCCACTCACAAACGGAGACAGCGGCTCTTCACCTGCAAAATCGCCATGGCAAACAGCGCCCCGGTGGCTCAGGTGTTTGTGTGTTTTGCTGAAAACAGTATCTTTTCTTAAAAATCGCTACCTAAATGCGAGTGCTCCAGAGAGCCTAGTAGGAAGTAAAAGGATGTTCTGTCAGCTCCACTGTCTCCTTAAAGAAGAGAAATGTGTTCTCTGCTTCCCACACCCCCAACTCCTCTCTCTCCCCGCCGCCCCCATTATTTCTTGTGCTCAGACTGTCAGAAAGTCCTCACATCTGAGCAGTCAGCCCGGAGACATCCAGGCTGTGCCTTCCACAGAGACAGAGACGCGTTACGTATCCGAGGACCACGAGCCACACGCGGGGCTTTGGGCTTTCAGGGCCAGTGTCGCCTGCTCCTGAAAACAGCTGCAGGATTTCAACACAGCCCTGCAAACGCGACAGCGGCCGGGACACGGAAGGACACGGGACAGTGGCTCCGTGGAGCTCAGCCCCTAGCTGTGCCGCTGATGGTGAGGGGAGGTGGGGAGACCAGCGCCGTGAACACCTCTGGGGCCCCCGCTCCCGGCACAGGCAAGCCCCCAGCCTCCGCCCTCACGGAGGCGGACGGAGCCCTAGGAAGGCCGTGCTGTGTGGAGGGCTCTGTGTGCTGTCGTGGGGGGTGGACAAGGCTCGACCTGCACCTCCCACGCAGGGGTGGCCCTGGGTTCAGAGCCGCGGTGAGGAAAGAGTGGGCTTGTTTCTGTGTTTGGAGGCAGACACGTCCTGTGGGCACTACCCGTGCAATAAATTCAACCAGTATCGCTTTTCTGTGCAGTCCCCGGAGACCGTGACAAGCACCGTGGCTTCGGCAAGACGGCCGAGGGGGTGTGGGAGCGGGGAGCCCTGCCCCGGCTGTCGCGGGCACCCATTCTCTGGGCTGGACTTCTCGTGGGCGTTATCACTTCTTTCCATGACCCAAGACTTCAGCTGGATGGTGCCCATGAGGCTGGAAAGTGGGTTTTTTGTCATTGTTGTTGTTGTTTTTTCTTTATTGATTTTAGAGAGAGAGGAAGGGAGAGGGAGAGAGAAACATCGACGAGAGCGAACATCGACTGGCCGCCTCCTGCATGCCCCCCACTGGGGATCAGGCCTACAACCTGGGCATGTGCCCTGACCGGGAATCGAACCGACAACCTCTTGGTGTAGGGTTGGTGCTCAACCACTGGGCCACACCGGCTGGCTGGAAAGTGTTTTAACTGTGCTTTTTATTGTTATTTAATTTTTGTCGCAAAGCCTCACTGCTTGTGAGTGGGTGTGGGTGAGCCCAAGCTCCCCTGGTTCAGAGGCTCCTTCCACGAGGAAGCAGGTCCGGGCTGCCTATGCAGCCCCGAGGGAGTGGGAGCGCCCCAGCCCGCGAGCAGGCTCCCCGGAAACCTGCAGTGAGTGGATGCATGTGTCAGGAACCGGGAGCTCAGATGGGGTGGAGACCCGGGCTCCCTGAGTCCACGCTTTATCCCTCAAGTGTGGGCTGCCCCTTCTGACCTGGAGAGAACAGGCCTTGCCTAGGTCCAGGCTCTGGGCCTGGGCGCTGTCCGAGGTCCTGAACAGTGTAGTCCTTTGCTCATTGTACTGAATCCGCCAATATCCACCGGTCAATGACATTTTATTTTGTTTGTTTAAAAACATAACTGAACCCAGCTGGTGTGGCTCAGTGGATGGAGCGTCATCCCATGGACTGAGAGGTCCTGGTTTGATTCCCGGTCAGGGCACATGCCCGGGTTGCAGTTTCGATCCCCAATAGGGGGTATGCGGGAGGCAGCCAATCAATGTTTCTCTCTCACATGGATGTTTCTCTCTCTCTTTCCCTTCCTCTCTCTATAATAAGCCAATAAAAACATATTTAAAATAATAATAATAATAAATATAAATATAACTAAATAAAATGCAACTGATTCCATGCTTTATTTAAAGAAAGATTTGAGTGCAATAATAATAATAATAATAATAATAATAATCCAACACACGCTTCCCCGAACTTCTGCTGTGGTTTGTGAAAATGTGCCTCACGATGATGTATTGAATATTAAGGTCATGTAAGGCTCCATCCAAATTTACAGGGCAGCTGAGCTTAATTTACAGCCCCTGGCACAGTCTCCGTCACAGACCACGCCGGGCGCGCTGTGTAAACGATAAATCAGCGCCCACGTCGTCCACGGCTCCACCTGGCCCGGCGTGGGGACTCCACTCTGGACACTTAATTCTCTCCGGGATTTGTGTCCCTTTCCCTCTTCCTTCTCCCCGTCGCCCGGGCGACCCTGTAATTCTGTCATGACTTTATGGGCTTACGTTTGGAAGCTGGAGGCATTTTTCAAGAGTCGGCATCTGGGTCTGACTTAACCTTGAACGTGTTCTTGGTGACAAAAGAGTCATCAGTCACCAGAGGCATGTTCCTAAGGATGCCAGCGTGAACCGCGTCCGAGAAACGAGAATGTCGCCCTTCCTCGGCCCTTGTCAGGACTCTGGCCTCTGCTAGTGAACCCAGCTACTGCACCTCCCGGCTCCCTGATCGCCACCCCCACCCCTCAGGGTAAGCAGCCTGGGTGTCACAGCCCCCAGGTGCAGAGGGTCACGTGGCCGCAGGCCCACGCTCTGCACAGCCAGGGGTCTGACTCAGCCGTCCCACCGTGCGGCCAGGACCCACCCACCCCCATGCATCTATTTCCAGGGCGGTGCGTGTTGTGGGCGGCCACCCAGGATGTGTGAGGACTCGTCTGTATCAGGGGGTTGGTGTAACTTTATGAATGTACCATAACCAGAACAGGCAGAAATGCAAACTGTGACGAGAGCGCGTCGAGGAAGCTTCGGACGCGCAGAGCACAAGAAACCACAGCTGCATTTTCTGTGCCTTCCTCCCCCAAGCGCCTCCTCCCCCCGAGAAACGTCCTTGACCGCGATCTCCAGGGGATGCTGCCGGACTCGTAGGAACCAGGCTTCAACCGGCCTGCGCGGGAACTTCTAACACGGCTGTTTCCGACTCCAGTTGGGGCGCTGACCTCTTTCCCCGTAGAGTGTCACATTGAAAATGACAACAGACATCTGGTGCGAATGACCCAAAACTATACCTACTTCTGGTCAGGTGCGCCCCAGAATTTTAGCCACCAGTTCATGGGCCGTGAGATGGCAAAGGGGGGAATCGATGATACAAACGATGGGCTCGGCAACGCCAGGCGTGTTGTCGGCCTTTGCTTCTCTGCTGAGCTCCCCGAGAAAACACCTTCAAGCGAAGAGACCCGGTTTGGGTGACTATCTGAGGAGCCGAAGGGTGTCGCATCCACTCACAACACACAGAGGAGGCCAGGAGCCACCGAGGACACCGCCCCCTCATAGTCTCTCCCGTCAGGGCTCCTCTGTGTCCCTGGACGTCTTGGTGTCTCTGTCAGGACAGCCCTAACCCAGCTCATTAAGAACATGAGGCTAGTGAGGCCACAGACGGCCCCTCACTCCTGGGCTTGGCCATTAGGGTCCTCGGGAGCAAACCATGCCAGGAATTTACCCTCCCACCCTGGCTCTCCCTCCCCCTCCCCCTCCCCCTCCCCCTCCCCCTTCTCCCCTCCCCTCCCCCACCCCTTCCTCCCCTGCCCCCCCCTCCTACATCAACCCCTTTCTCTGGCATCCTCACCACCATCATCTGTGTTGCTCTATTTTTACTAGAGTCCATATATGGTCCTTCCAATCACCCTTTATTGTTGATGTAATCACATCTATTGTAGGAACGATCCGCCGTCCAGGTCAGCCAACCACTAAGTGGACGAGTCTAAATTCAGCTCGGTGCCCAAACCTACGCAGGTGTGTGATTTTGTACCTGCTGGGACCTGCCACCACATGGGGAGAGCACGGCCCGGGGCTGGTGCAAGGAAAGGAAGCTACTCACGCCAGGGCCGGCTGGAGCCAGGCTGGCGACCCCAGCGGGCAGCCTAGAAACACGTCCATTCCCACCTCTCCCGCAGAGAGCTGGCCCAGAGCCCCAGCGTGCCTCCTGCCTTCGAATGTCCCCTTCCGAGCTCCAGGACAGGGAGGCCCCGCCCACATCCCCCCACCAGGCATTTGGGTGATCCACAGAATCCCTTTGACCCAACCCCCTTGCAAGGACTTCATCGTGGCCGTGTCCCTTAGGGACGTTCCCAATGGCATCGTTACCGTGGCAGGACACCGAGCGAGACCACAGGGCTGGTCCGGAACACCCTAGAGAAATCCGTGCTGGCCGGGGCCCGGGCGCTCCCCGCAACCCTTCCAAATGGACGAGGCATCCGCCTGGGGGTCTCCGGGCCAGGCCCCGGACTGTAGGCGCATCAGGCACAGATGACCCCCTTAGAAATCCCCATTTCCTCCTCTCTGAAATGGGGGTACCACCACCCACTCAGAGGGCAGAGGGGTAAATGGATGAGGCCAGCCCAGGGAATGTCAGCTGGTATCATCAGTGCTCATGGACAAATTCAGTGTTCCCCCAAACCTTCCAAATCATGGCAATCCCCAATACAATGCAGGCTGTAGAGTACACCCCAGACCCCCGAGTCAGAGTCCCCATGGCGGGACCCATGTGTGTGCACATTTCCCCTGGACCCCAAGCGATTGTCATAGTAAGACATGTCTAGGAGACACCGGCCTGGCTCTTCACAGCTCTAACCCACCTGGAGGATGGGCTCTGGACCAAGAAACTGCCCACAGCTGGGTGGTCCAACGGTCTTCCCGATCGGCGTGCCCTCCACTGACGTCAGCGGGACAGGGGTCAGGAAGGGGCAGAAGGAACAAAACGAGGACTGCCTTGGGGATCGAGACAAGCTGCTCCTCCCTCCCCAGGCACCAGGAGGAGAAGCAGGCTGCCCGGAAAGGTGCCACCTGCACCTTGGCGACTGCACATTCCCTCCATCAGCAGCTGGCTTCGCTGCAGAAATCGTGCAATTCAAAATCTCTGCATATACATACTGTCCCCGTCCCCCCACCCCCACCCCCCGGTAGCTGCGGGCTGAGCTCATCGGGTGCGCTGCATACTTCATGCAATTCCACACAATTATGAATCTCTCACGGATGCAAACAAAGAGAAAGCCAGGAGCCTGGCGGGGAGGAATGGGGGGAGGGCTCCAGAGGGCCAAGAGGTCTCTGATTTTCCCCACGCTCCTTAAACCACAGAAAACCTGCCAACCCCCCTCGGCTCTCACCTCTGCCAAGCCAGTGGGCACAGCAAGTGAGACCACCCGGGTGCACGGAGAGCCAGGGGCGGCATCTTGGAGATGGGATGGTGCAAGACCCCGCCCGAGTGCCGAGCGCCGCGGTGCTGCTGCGGGCGGAGCCCAGAATCCACCGCGGCCCAGCACTGTCCAGCCAGAATCGGCACGCCGGTTAGCCAGGGCGCAGATGGTGACTCTTCCAGGCTGTGCTGGCCAGGTGTCTCCGCTGAAGCCACTGAGGTCTGGCTGCAGCCACAGGCGACAGGGTCGTGCACAGGCGGGGCTGCGTGCCACGTAAACCTTCTCTACGAAAACAGGTGTCGGTGGGTCCCACCTGAGCATCACGGTCCAAAGGAGAATCAGAAGCATGTTTTAGAAACACGTGACCACATTAATTGGGGGATGTAGAGTCACACTGGAAAAACACAATGTCCCAAAGTCAACCTCACGGATCAGCAGGGCTAGTTACAGGAGTCACCTCTCAGACTGGGGTCTAGACAAAGGCCACCTTGTCAGGGCTGGCCATGGTGACAGTACAAATACGTAAGGACACACGAGGGTGACGCACCAACTCCCAGGGTGTTCCTTCAGAAGGATAAATGTGAAGTGTTTCCCTAGAAGGTGGATTTGGGGAGCTCCAGGCACGACCCCAGGAACGGCGTACACAGTCTGCTTTGCTCTGAGCAGCTGTGGGTCTGTGCTTCACAGGGCGATCGTGGAACCACAGTGCCGTCCTGCGAGCCAGCTCACGCAAGCCATCGGGCCCGTCTCCTCCTGTGCCTCTGAGGGTGTCTCAACAACCTCAGAGTGCGTGCACAGAGGCTGGACCCAGGGAACACACAGGGCAAACCTCACTGTGACGGCATGGTGACACCCCGAGGGACATCACACGACCCGGTTCCGGCCATTTCACTAGCGGACCTTTGAGCATCCCTTTGCTGCGTCCATGGCCCTGTTGTTATGTGTGTCTCGACTGTGCAGCTGGGAAATGAGGCTGACAAGTTGGCTTCAGGGGATAAAAACCCAGCCATGGTCTTCTCCACGCCAACCCGCATAGGGGGGCCCTGGGGGCTCGGCCATCGGCTGGACCATGGATTTAGTCTCCGCGTATAGATTTCATTTCCGCACGCAGCTCCAGGAAGCTCAGTCTCTGTCGCAGTCTGGTCAATGCGCGGATTGTTTGTTCAATACAAGGGTCTGAGCAGGAGGCACTGGAGGAGCGAGAGACGCGGCGGACGGCAACACCGATCGAGCTGTGTCACTTCGGCGTGTGGTTCTTGGGGTGTGCGAGGAGGCACATTCCGCAGTGACTGTGGATTCACGAGACCGCGCTGCGGACTTTCCATCCCTTCGTCCAACATCACAGTGTTCTCGGCTTGAGCAGTTATCTGACAAAATGTCAGACGTTTCTTGTTGAGGGGACGTCTGTGTCTTAGTAGAGAGCTGAGATGCAAGCATTCCATTAAGCAGGTGCATTTGCCGCTGACCTCAGTGACCCCAATGACCTCAGTGACCCCAGCCAGCCTATCACCAGAACGGGAACAGGACTTAGAGAGTGTGGGACCCTGATCAACCCAAGACCAGTCTCCTGCCCCACAGGACAGGCCCTCCATCATGGAGTTCTCCCCTCCCTGCCTCTGTAACCGCAGCCCCCACCCTCTACCACCTTGGGCATGAACCTTCATTTCTGACCAGCCTGGGCTCCCCATCCCGTACCCCTATAAAACCCCACCTCCCGCAGAGTTCCTTCTTCAATAGTGTCCCAGGTGATGTTTGAGTTCTCTCTCATACATAGATCATGGCTTTCCAGCCAAATACAGGCCCTAGTGGGCGGGGATTTAATTTTACGTGTATCCAACAAGAAATTATTAAGTAACTGACACGAGCTCCTTGTTACTTTGTAGCACAGATCATGTGAAACCGATGGGTATGACCATAGTCCTGCCAGCTGGTGCACCAACAGCCACAACCAGGTACTGCCCACATACTCTATGTATAACATGGAGAACGGAGCTGCCACCCTCCAGGTCCTTGTCGGGGGCTGCCCCACCATTGCTATGACCTTGACCTGGAATTTGGGGGAAAGTACCTGACACAGTATCCTGTGCTCATGTGCTCACTCTTTTCCCCCAGAATAAAGTCTCTGGAGACCCTTCAATATGTAAGACAAAACAAAGCAAAAGTTGGAATGGACATGTCACCCAACAGTATCTACAAATGGGAAATAAGCCCAAGAACAAATACACCCTCCTTAGTCATTGGGGAAATGCTAATTAGAACCACAACGAGATACCAGGACATCCTGCCATGATGAGATCCCGGGACATCCTACCACAGTGAGATACTGGGACATCTTACCTCAGTGAGACACCAGGACATCCTACCTCAGTGAGATACCAGGACATCCTACCACAGTGAGATACTGGGACATCTTACCTCAGTGAGATACCAGGACATCCTACCTCAGTGAGATACCAGGACATCCTACCACAGTGAGATACCAGGACATCCTACCACAGTGAGACACGGGGACATCCTACCACAGTGAGACACGGGGATGTCCTACCACAATGAGATACCAGGATGTCCTACCACAATGAGATCCTGGGACGTCCTACCACAGTGAGATACCTGGACATCCTACCGTAATGAGATACTGGGACATCCTACCACAACAAGACACTGGGACATCCTACCACAATGAGATTCCAGGACATCCTACCAGAATGGTCAAATTTTAAGAAAAAATTGGCAATAGCAAATGCTGGCCAGAAGGAGGAACACAGGAGCCCACATTCATTACCAGGGGCGTGAAAATGACAGTCACTGTGGACAACAGTTGGGAGTTTCTTATAAATTTAAACTTACCGCACAGCAGCAGCCCCAACCCAGGGAGCTTACCCAAGTGCAAAATGAAAGTCTTCATCACACAAAGCCCTCCTGCAATAATGATGACAAACCGACGGACTGCTGATCAGCAACAAGAGGAGGGAACTGCTGGTACACTCACAGAGCGCGTGAATCTCCAGACAGCCCATTACTTGGAAGAAGCCAGCCTCCAAGACCCCAGCTGCGTGGTTCCCTTTACACGTCTTTCTGGAAAAGGTGGAGCTGTAGGGACGGAAACTAGATGAGTGGGTGCCAGGGGCTGGGGTGGGGGTGGACTGTTCTGTGTCTGGATTGTGGCTGTGGTTATGTGGCTGTATGCTTTTGTATAGATGTTGAGTGGAAAGAAGAAAGAAAGGAAGGAGAAATAGAGGGAGGACAGGAGATATGGATGTGTGGATGGATAGATGTGTGGATGGGTGCATGGATGGATGGATGGATGGATGGGTGGATGGATGGATGGATGGATGGATGAATGGATGTGTGGATGTGTGGATGGATGTGTGGATGGATGGATGGATGGATGGATGGATGGATGGATGGATGGATGGATGGATGGATGGATGTGTGGATGGATGGATGGATGGATGTGTGGATGGATGGATGGATGGATGGATGGATGGATGGATGGATGGATGGATGGATGGATGTGTGGATGGATGGATGGATGGATGGATGGATGGATGGATGGATGGATGGATGGATGTGTGGATGGATGGGTGGATGGATGGATGGGTGGGTGGGTGGGTGGATGGATGGATGGATGGATGGATGGATGGATGGATGGATGTGTGAATGGGTGGATGGATGGATGGATGGATGGATGGATGGATGGATGGATGGATGGATGGTTAGATGGATGTGTGGATGGATGGATGGTTAGATGGATGTGTGGATGGATGGATTTGTGGATGATGGTTACATGGATGTATGGGTGGGTGGGTGTGTGGATGAATGGATGGATGGATGTGTGGATGCATGGGTGGATGGATGGATGGATGGATGGATGGATGGATGGATGGAGGGAGGGAGGGAGGGAGGGATGGATGGTTAGATGGATGTGTGGATGGGTGGATGGATGGATGTGTGGATGGGTGGATGGGTGGATGGATGGATGATGGTTACATGGCTGTATGGGTGGGTGGGTGTGTGGATGAATGGGTGGATGGATGTGTGGATGGATTAATATGTGAATGAGTGGATAAGATGATGAGTGGATAGGATCAGATTGATGGATTAGTCAGAAGGAGGCAGATGCTTCTCACCTGGATCCTTCATCTTCCAGGTAAAGTATCTCAAAGCTGCTGTGTGCACAGTCACCACATGAATACCAATTCATTTTATATCATGGAAAGGACTTCAGATTTATGGAGCAAAAAAGCCATCCTCGGCTTCACTAACAACGATCCTCAAGACAGGTTGCCCAGGACCCCGTTCCACACCCTCAGTTCAATCAGGCCCCGGAGCTGAGCTGCGAGAGCAGCCCCCGGCTGTGTTGTGTGGTTATTTCTGATGTCTGCTCTCGCTGCCTGTCCGCACTGAGCCTGAGCCTTCGTGATTCCCCTGGGACACCGTTCCCCCACGGGCACCAGGAGAAACCGCAAGCCAGCAAACGCCGGTTAAGCAAGAGAGAGAAAAGCAAAGGTTGACCTAGTTTGGGTAAAATGGGGTCTTACCTGAACTTTCCCAGGTGGAAGAGTAACCCCGAGCTCTCTGCGCCCCACACAAGCAGCGCCCCTCACTCCTTCATCACCATCATCTTCGTGAGTGTCCTTCTCTTTCGAAGGGAGCACGATCACGAAGGAGGAAAGCAACTGCAGACATCTGACTGTTCGCATGAACAAAGCCTGAGGTGTCCCAGCGCCCTGCGAGCCGCTGCTCGGACCTGCCGGTGACTTTGGAAGACCTGCCATTCGTTTATGTCCGTGATGCCCGGCTTTGCCGCGGGTGCACTGGTGACCACGCAGGTGGGGGAACAGGAGCTCCTCTCCAGACTGCTCCTCTGGCTCGGGCGCCTGCAGTGGTGACAGGTACCAGTTCAGGGTCCCCACTTGGAAGGGAGTGAGGAGGGTGGCGAGAAGCTCGAACTCTGGTAGGAAATACTGAAAGGAACGAGGGAAAGGGCTCTGGTGCGGGGATGCTCGTGCGTTTGCCGGCAGAGCAGAGACAGGACCTCTGTGTGCCTTCAGAGTGGGGCGCAGACTCGATAATTAACGTTTTACAGAGGGGCGGATACATGCTTCCAACAGAACCCAGTTATCTGCTGTGCAGCGGCCCCTGCCGTCCTGCTTGGCCTCACCTCCCACCGTCCCGTCCTCGTTCCCCCTGCCCCAGCCACCCTTGCAGAATGCCTCCCACACCCCATCTTCTTAGACCACAGGCCATTTGCACATGTGTTCTCTCTGAAATGAAAATGCCCTTTCCCTCCCTGGCGTTGGATCTGGTTTAAACAGCATCTACTAGGAGATGACTTCCCTGACCACCCTAGATGACGGTGGCCCCCACCATCACTTTCTGATGTCATAACCACTGGGCTTTATTTCCTCCTCAGCTCTTGTCACTCCCTAAAAGTCACGTGTGTATTTGCCTGAGGACAGGGGACGTGTCTCTCAAATGCGTCACCATGTCCAGCTCCCAGGGGAGCGTCTGGGGCACTGACGGGGCTCCGCGACGTCTACTACGTGGGTGCATGCACATGCAAAGGGACAGGACGCTCTCAGAGCCAGCCCGTCCCCACAGCCGAGGGGAGGAAACGTCTCTCCCCCACGGAGCCGCGCCGCTTCCCAGCTCCAGACGGCGGGATGCAGAAGCCCAACGGGGTTCGTTTCCATCAGAGCTTTTGTTTTCGAAAATCTGGAGATTTCTGGCAATTTCGTTATTATTTGATGTATCAAATAATAATCAAAATCTCTCTTAGGGCAGTCTTACACATGCCTGTATTTCATCCTTTCTCTAAACGCGCCTTCGCCCCGGACCGAAAGACACGGCGATTCTGGCGGCAGACTTCCCGAGTCCGCGCCTGCAGCTCCGGGGGGTCCGATGCACGTGAGTCTACATGGTGACCGTTCTCTGACGTGTCCCGGGAGGGTCCTCGGAGGGGCTTCTCCCAGGGTTTGGCTTGTGCCAGGCTCTACTGCAGGTCACCAAAGGGACAGGCCCGTCCTCAAGTTCAATCCAGTGTTGGGGGGGAGCGTATTCAGTTGGTAGGTACTGACGATGTTTGCGCATGAAGACAGACAGCGGCGTGTGGAGTGCGTGCACTAGACCGGTGAGGACAAGGCTTCGACATTCGCGGAACTTCACCATGAGGGGGTCACTCCTGTTCCACAGGATCCACGAATTTACTCGACCGACGCAGAGATGCAGTTGAGCGTCGGGGACTTAGAATCCTTCCCGAGAAGCAGGCGAGCTCCGTACAAACAGGGGGTGACGTCGGCACTCCGCAGGCCCCCCTCGCTGCTCCCTTCCGGCTGGCTCCTCGGCACCGGCCAGCGGTGGTCACCAGGTCCCAGAGCCCATCTCATGTGGCAGTGACGTCTCTCTGCAGGGCGGCCACCTCCTGCCTTTGGTCTCTGCACTAAGAGATCAGCGCCTGAGCCCTGAGGGAGTGGCGGGTGCAGCATGGATTCTGGAACGCAATGGCAGCTCCTTGTGACTTCAGAAATAGTTGACTGATCCCAGATCCCTCCTCCCCCTCGACTGATGTGTTAAGGTTCTGTGAAGTCAGTGCGAAGACTAATTGATCTGGGGATGGGAATACAACACAAGGAAAGCATGACTTCAGATCGCTAAAGCCAAACCCAAGCGGCCTTGTCAGCGTGTCCGGGCTGTGGTATCGGAAGTGTGTGTGATGGGGGAGGGGCCTTCGTGCCGCAGGGAGGTGGGGGGGGTAGCTTTTGTTCAAAGGTCTAAATCTGCAGATCCTCATAGCTGTGTTGATAGAATTTTCAAATTCTGGCTCCCGTCTGGTTAATCCCTTTGGCTGCACCCTCGGCGCATGTCGCTCTGGGTGTAGGGATGGAGCCACCTTCAGGAACAGCTGGATCCAGGGACTGCGGTGATGCCACGCCCCCCCCTCCGCATCTCTCAGCTCCTGTGCCTCCGCTCGCTGCAGGCTCCCAGGTCTTCCACACAGACGCCCAAGTGAACAACAGCCCACGCCCCACACCTTCCCTCACTGGCCCCAGCAGCAGGGGCAGCCCCACCTCCAATTTAGGGAAGGCGCCCCCCAGTGGTCCTCAGCAGGACTGCAGACCCCCGGGGGCCTTTTGCAATGCTGGTGTCACAAGAACCAGAGGGCACTTGTAGCATTAGCAAGGGGGGCAGGGACTCAGGGGGGCCTCCCCCATGAGGTTTCAATGTCCACGGACACTGGGGCAGGAAGGAGAGCTTGGTAGTAATCATCTGAGCCCTGGTCGGTGTGGCTCAGCGGTTAGAGCGTCAGCCGCGGACCAGAGAGTCCTGGGTTCGGTTCCCGCTAGGGGCACGTACCTCGGTTGCAGTTTGTCCCCGGCCCCCGGTTGGGGTCGTCTGGGTGGCAGCCACTCGATGTGTCTCTCTTGCATCGATGTTTCTCTCTCTCTCTTCCTCCCTCTCTCCCTCCCGCTCTATCTGAAGATAAATGCAAAAATGTCCTCGGGTGAGGATAAAAAAATAAAATAAAATAAAAAATAATCACCGAGCCTGGCATCCCAGGGCCGGTCTGCAAGTGATGCAGAGCATTTGTAACACACCCAGATTTCCAGGAGCGCAGGCTCTGTGGGAATCGAGGGAAGACGGCCGTGTGGGGGGCGGGTACCCCACCAGGAGGTGCTCTGCCGAGTGACACGCTCCCACAGTCCTGCCTCGAAGGTGCTGGTTTGCCCAGAGCGAGGGCAGCTGTCTCGTCCCCGCCTCCGCCAGGGCGCCGGTCCCGACGTTAACGTTGTGAAATACGCATTTTATTAGAAATTGCTTTCCTTTCCCTTGACCTTTCCATTACAGTCAGGGCGTAAAATTGATTTCTTATTAAATTATGTGTGCAGGTCAGCTCTATTATTTCATTGCGGACGTAACACGCCCGTCCTGACTACTTACTTACCTTGTGCTAATGCGGAGGGGACGGGGTGGGGAGTGAGGGAGCCCCTCCCCCGACCACAGCAGGTGTTGGGGGGGTCCCCACAGACAGGATCCTGGCTGCACAAAAGGACACCACTTCAGAGCATGGGGGAAGCACATGCAGAATAAGTGTGGGTGTGAAAATCAATGCGTGCGCCTTAGGGCCCTCCAGAGAAACAGAACCAGGAGGGTTATACGTAAAGGGATTTGCTGTAAGGAAGAAGCCCCTGTGATTACGGGGCTGAGAAGTCCCAAGGTCTGCCGTGGGCAGAGGGGCCGCAGGAGAGCCAGCGGCTGGACGCCCAGGAACTGAGGCAGAGGCCAGAGGGAGCCGCAGATGTCCTCGTGGGAAGGCAGTCGGCAGGACCCGGTCCCTCTTCCTAGATGAGGGGCTGGCCTTTCTGGTGCACTGAGGCCTTCGCCTGATTGGGCGAGGCTCACCCACACCGGGGCGGGCAATCTGCTGCACTCAGTCCGCTGAGTCAAACATTCACTGCATCCAGAACGTCCTCAGACCCACACCCGGGATCGAGTGTGACCCCATGTGCAGGCACCCCACGACCCGGTCAAGGTGACACATTCACTAACCATCACGACCTGTAAAGCTGAAGTCACAGAATGTGCAGGTGGGGGAAAGGTCTTCTCCCCTTAAGAGTCCATGCGCCCGAACAGCGGGACCCAGCGCGACATCGTCCAGCGACCACGTGGTTCTCAGATTAGGCCAAACGCAGGCCTCCCCTGGGGGTCGTTTTCAGGGATAAAGACCGTCAAGGAAACGTTTTCTTAATAAACTGACTGAGGGGCCTGACTGTGCCTGTCAGGATGGACCTTCTCAGGATCACGTCTGTTACGTAACAAATGCGTACGTCACTGTCGCCAGGGCTTCTCCACCTGGCGCTACTGAAGTTCAGGGCAGCTCACTGTGTTTGGGGTGCCCTGCGCACTGTGGGGGTGACCCACATCCCTGGTGCTACCGGAGGCCGGGAGCACCCCCTCCCGCTCATGACACCAAAAAGTCTGCAGACGCTGAAGCGTGTCCCCTGGAGGAAACTGCCCCTGCCCAGTGGAGGCCAGACTGCCGAGCTCTGGCCTTTGTTTGTTTGTTTGTTTGTTTGTTTAGCTGAGGGGGGATGGGGCCGCATGCTCGCCAGAGACAGGCAGGGAGACCCCGTCCTCCGCCCGCGTCCAGAGAGCCGGGCTCGGTGGGCGCCGCTCACTGGGCGTGAGAGACCTAAGACCCGTGGCTGCGTGGGATCCTAGAAAAGGGTTAATGAACAGTGAGATTAGAAACTCGCTTCAGACCTGGACGTTGAGAAGAGTTCAGCAGAGAGTCGAAGGCGGAATCCGCTCCTTCGGTGTCCCGGTGGAGGTGAAGGTCTCGGCCCGGAGAAGAGAACCTCTGGGGACCGGCGGACGCGTCCCCCCCGCCGCCCTGGAGGACAGGGGTCTCGGTGGACGCAGCGGTCTCCGCAGGGGAGCTCGGGAGGCTCCGTCTCGGACCCAGGCTCCTCTCCAGCCCGGACCCCAAAGGCTCCGGCGCTCGTCTCCGACCTCCCTGCACCGAGTCCCGACCTCCCTGGGTGGCAGGTCCCGCTATTAACGATGATGTTGACGGGGCTCACTGCTCGCCAGGTGCTCAGCCCAAAGCTTTACTTGGATGATTTTCTTTACCCCTCGGAAGGACCCCGCAAGGAGGGCTCGCTGAGTGGCAGAGCTGGGACCTAGACCAAGGCCGTGGGACCCTGACTCGGGATAGCGGACCTTGACCACCTGCTACGCCAACCCTCAGGCCGTCTGTTCTCACTCCTCGGACACCACGCTCCTTGTCCCCCCATCTCCCCAGCTCTGCCTCGGTAGCCCTGCGCCGGGAGGGCTGCGCCCAGGCACCCGGCCTCCAGGCTCGCCCTCGGGGAGCCATCGCCGCCCCAGGCAGGCCTGAGGTCAGCCTCCTGCACTTCCGAGCGCTCGTATTGAAGCATAAATCCGCTTGCCCCCTGCCTGCCCTGCCGAGAACGCGCCAGCAGCTACAAATGAAATGCCAGCGAGGGCTGTAACCCGTGACCTTAGCGTCCACTTTGAAACGCTGGAAAAAGAACAAATCAACCCCGAAGTCATTAGAACAAAGGGAAATTGCAAAGGTGAGAGTGGGCATCGAAGAAATAAACCGCTCAGAGGCGCCCCCGGTCGGTGTGGACTGTCCGGCGACAGGCCCATGAGGCTCTGTGACTGTCTCCTGGCCGCCACTGTCACTCCGCCAGAAGAGCCCTGTCTGGTCTGATCACCGGGGACACTGCCGTCACGGGCTGGCAGCCCCACAGGTTTGTGCTAAATGGTGTCACCATAGTGACCTGCGGCTGTCTTGCCCGAGGTGGGCGGGGGGGACATGGCTTTCAGCAGTCTGGACACCCTGACAAGGGACAGGATGGAGAAAGCCGAGCAGTAGCCCCCCGACGACGCCCTCGACCCGGGGGACATGGAGAGCCCTCCGCTGTCCCCCAGCTCGGGGAAGGCCGGGACGGCAGAGAGCTGGACGCGGATACGGGGGAGTGAGGACCACGGCAGCCATCACGGCAGCTAACAGGGCCCGATGGCCGGGCCCCCTCCAGCTACTCCAGACGCCCATCTGGGAACCCAGCAGCCATTGGACACTGCGCAGCGAGGTCCCTCCAGAAATCGAGATCTTCCGAGGCTCAGCCCAGAAAACAGGAACCCAGGCAGGTGCACCCCACCTGGCCCCCCGCCTGGGGCCAGCACTCTGAGCCCTGCAGAACCCGTCTAGACGGGCACGCGCAGAAATTCAAGAGGCGAGCGTCCGGCCGCCGTCTACAGGCGCGCCAGCCCTTCCTCTGCCCGGCTGTCCCATTTCGGGGGCCTTCCTGGCGCGATGCCCCTGGGAACTGTGATGAGACAACACCACAGGAAAGGAACGCTGTGCTTGCTCCTTTTCTGGAACCTTCTCTGAATTATCGATGAACCACCAAATGCCGCCACGGCTCACTTTGGAACGAGGAGAGAGAAACTCAGCATAAGCAAACCTGTACCAAGTGTCAAAACCAAGCCTTCCTTTAAAAGATAAATGTAACTAGATCTTACAATGTAACATTGCCAGTGTGCTCGATGGCACCACCTTCCCGCAGGAGAAAGAAAGAGCGGATACACGGCAGCTCTGAATGGAGAAGCTTGCCTTGACCCTGGAGTCGCAGGCTGACAGAGGGACAGGTTTCAGCCTCCAGTACATCGGAGCCTCTCAGGTAAACAGCCAAGGCCAGGCGAACAGTGCTGAGTGTCGGGGCGCACACCCTGCTGAGCGCTGAGCCCCCATCCGCAGTTCCGCTTTCCAAGGTGTGGGTTACCCAGGGCATCCACCACCGTCCAAAGAGATTAAATGGAAAATTCCAGAAATAAACAATTCATAGATTTTAAGTTTCGAGCCATTCTGAGTAGGGTGATGACTCTCTCACCGGCCCGCTCGGCTGCCCGGGGTCTGAATCTCTTCTGTGTTGATGCGTCTGGCTGCAGGCGCCCCCCCCCCCCCCCGCCTGTTACTTCTTAGGACCCGTCTGTCATCAGGTCGGTGATCAGAGACAGGAAGCCACACTCACGTAACTTGTATTACAGTATCTTGTTACAACTGTTCTGTTTTATTAGTAGTTATTGTTAATCTCTTACTGAGCCTAATTTACACATTGAACTTTATCACAGGTGTGTCTGTGTAGGAAAAAACACAGCGTATCCGGCGTCTGGCACTATCCGAGGTTTCGGGCCCCCACTGGGGGTCTTGGCACGTGCCCCTGTGTTTAGGGGGGACTACTGTACCCTCATTCACACTCACCCTACAGAGACCCGATGAGATCGGTACGATCATTATTCCCATCTCACAGATGGAGAAACCGAGGCCCAGAGAGATGAAGAAATGTGCCCAAAGTCACCCAGCGTCACAGTGACGTCCTGGCTCAGGGCCCACAGGCCTGACACCCCCAGGCTCCCCTCCCAGGGACCCTCCCACCAACTACAGCCCTACAAACACCCCACAGCCACGGGCTGGTGTTCTCGCACCTGCCACCCTCGAGGTGTCGGCTTCTCCCGGAAGTCCTGTGTTGAACCACGGTTTTTCACTCAGACTTTTTTCTAATCTTGATTGAAGGCACACATATGAAACAAATACCACGTTGGACAGACCACACGCTGGTACACAGTCCATGTGAAGTCACTCAGAAAACAGTGTCACACTCAGTTCATTTCAGGGCGCTGACGGCGTCGCCAGGACCCCTCCCCCGTTCCCACCACCTGTCCTTGTTCCCCGCTCTGGTCGATGTTCACTGGGAGGTCCAGGTGCCAGGAGTGCACGGCTCCTCTGGACAGCGGTCCGATGCCAGGGCTCTTGTTAGCACCCCCTTTCGTAAGAGAGAGCTGAAGCCACGGTAGAGGAGAACCAGGGTTTGAACCGGGGCTCGGCTCCCAGTCACTCTTTCAGCAGCCAAGTCTCCATGACACCGTGGCCCCTCTTTACCCACATTCCTCAGTCCGACACACATCTCTGTCTCCCAGCAGAGCTGGGTGTGTGGCCGGGTGCATCGGTGGCCAGGACAGCGCTGTCCAAGCCCAGGGGGGTTCTGCAGCTTTATCCCCATGCCCCGTGCCGAGCGCCACCAGAGGGGAGACCCTGAGCGCCACACGGCATCCGAGCTGCCTGAGCTTAGAACCACGCCGTCGGCTTCCCTGGGTCTCCAGTCCGCAGACAGCAGGCCGTGGGACTTAGCCTCCGCGATCCTGGAGCAGACTCGTAATAAATCCAGGTAGAAAGATAGAGACAGAGAGAGAGAGAGCGAGAGAGAAAGAGAGAGAGAGAGAGAGAGAGAGAGATGATAGATAGATAGATAGAGAGATAGAGAGATAGAGAGATAGATGATAGATAGAGAGAGATAATAGAGAGATAGAGAATTGATAGGTGGGTAGATAGGTATATAGATAGATAGGTGATTGATAGGTAAGTAGATAGACAGATAATAGATGATAGATAGATAGAGAGAGAGAGAGAGAGAGAGAGAGAGATAGATAGAGAGAGAGAGATAAGAGAGAGATAGATAGAGAATTGATAGGTGGGTAGATAGGTATATAGATAGATAGGTGATTGATAGGTAGGTAGGTAGATAGACAGATGATAGATGATAGGTGATAGATGATAGATGATAGATGATAGGTGATAGGTGATAGATGATAGATGATAGGTGATAGGTGATAGGTGATAGATGATAGGTGATAGGTGATAGGTGATAGATGATAGATGATAGGTGATAGGTGATAGGTGATAGATGATAGATGATAGGTGATAGGTGATAGATGATAGGTGACAGGTGACAGATGACAGATGATAGATGATAGGTGATAGGTGATAGGTGATAGATGATAGGTGATAGGTGATAGATGATAGATGATAGGTGATAGGTGATAGGTGATAGATGATAGATGATAGGTGATAGGTGATAGATGATAGGTGACAGGTGACAGATGACAGATGATAGATGATAGGTGATAGGTGATAGGTGATAGATGATAGGTGATAGGTGATAGATGATAGATGACAGATGATAGATGATAGGTGATAGGTGATAGGTGATAGATGATAGATGACAGATGACAGATGATAGATGATGGACAGCAGATACACCTGTATCTGTACCCTGTTGATCAGTTCCCCTCCTTCCACCTGCCATCATTTATTCAGCAAGCGGTCCTGGGTGCCTGCCCTGTGCTCAGCTCTGGGACAAGATGTGGATGAAATGGTGAAGAAAAACCAGACTCAAATTCGGCCTCACAGAGCAGACCACCGGACGGGGAGGGGGACGCGCATCCAAGGAGACAGGACACGGTCTTGCAGGAGGCAGGAAGGGACGGGGCATCAGCCCCTGGCGAAGGCTGCCTGTCAGCCCACTGCCTGCTGGAGGATTTTATCTCCAAAGCATCGTGTTCCTGCGGGAAGGTACACACTTCCACTTCTATTAAATTGCTTTGCATGAAAGTGTGCTTTCCTGGCACCATGGCAACCAGGCTTCCTCATCCGATCTGAAGTTGGTACCTCGTGCCCCCCTGTCTGGAGTCCGTGGCTGCGCCGTCCGCACACGGCAGGGCGCTGAGGAAAGAAAGGCGTCTCGGCCCCCTCGGGGCTGCCGTGCTCGTGGTTACCCCCACGGGCCCCCGCCGTCACCTCCGTGGCGCAAGGTCCTGAGCAGTTATCAAACCTCTCCGAAGCTCAGTGTCTTCTTCTTCAGGAAATCAGAAAGTAGATTTCTGTCTACGGGGCTGCTGGAGGGCTCGGTGACGTAAGGCACCCAGGGAGCAAAACTCCGTGGTTGACATTTGTGAAACGCTAGGCTGGCATCAGCCGGGACGGTCCCATCTTACGTCTTACCCAGCCCTGCGTTTACAGTGATAATGACCGCTGAAAACATGACAGCTTGAACCTCAAGCTGGTGGCCCGGGAGCGCGGTGACAGGGTTTCCGTTTCCGGCTACATTTCGGCGCCGTGATGGTCCCGTGAGATGCTCGGCAGCTATGGGAGGGAGGTGGAAAAGTGACCACTTCCCCGGGTCGCCCCGGGCCACCTCCCTGGGTCAGGAAGTTTCCTGTCCCCAAATCATCCCGGGGCTCAGTCCAGCTTCCTTTCAGCCACACAGGCTGAGCAGGGAGCTGTGGGGGACGCCCCAGGGTCCTCCCTCCAGGACGGCAGCCCAGGCCTGCGAACCCTCGGGAGCATGTCAGTGGAAGAAAGGACGTCTGCTGAGGCCTGGGCGGTGTGCACGCCCTCCACGCCCCTCACAGCGGAGTGCGCCCCTTAGCCTCAGGGGGGACACACGCGTTCCCTGCAGGGCCCTGCGGGTAGTGGGCTCCCCCCAAGAGGGGCCGAGTCAGGGGTTCCTGAGCCCTTAACTGAGGCGCGTCGGAGTCACGGTGAGCCCTTAACTGAGGCGCGTCGGAGTCACGGTGAGCCCTTAACTGAGGCGCGTCGGAGTCACGGTGAGGCGTGTAAAAGGCACGTTCCAGGTTTCAGCTGGAAATTCCGATTCAGGGGGGCCAGCATGGGGCCCTGGAACCAGCATTTTATCCATCCCCAGGGTTCTCCTGCAGAAACACGGCCGTCCATCTGTCCAGCCGCACGCTCTCTGCTGGTTTCAGAAAGCGTCCGTGTGTCTCAAGTATTTAAAGGTGAAACGCGAGGTTTGTGGTGCGCCTTGATGTGTTTAAGGGGGGAGGGTGCACGGACTATGGGACACATTATTGACCGTTTGGGGACCTGTCTGCGGCGGTCCATGACACTGTTCTCTCTGCTTTCCTGTACGTTTGAAAGTTTCCTTAATAGATAGTTATTTTAAATCCTCTTAGAAGTTCAGAATCTAAGGAACTTGGAAATTCCTCTAATCCTTCCCCGTCTTCAACTCCAGCCAGAGAATCGGAGGGTTTGAGACGCGCTATTCTCTTTGACTCACGAAGAGTGTCGGGGTCTGATGAGCCGTCCTTTCCTGTCTTGAGGAGTGACTTCCTGTCCCTGCTGCTCCCTTCCTTCCGGCGGACACCGTGGGCCTGTCACCCTGGGGCACTGTGCCTGCTAATGAAACATGATGTTGCCGCTGACACTGCTCACCCCGCTGTGGTTCTGCAAAGGACAGTTCTGACGGTTCCTAGTTTTCCTTCCCTTTCTGTAAGCGGTGGCTTCCGTCACCTCGGGAGATTGGAAGGGACAGTGGCTTTCCCTGACTGGCACGCCCAGTGAAACGGCCACGTCCACGCAGGATAGGCTGGACCGTCCTGCCGCCCACACCGGTGCCAGGGGACGCGCTTGTCCTGCGGCCTCGTGATCGGTCTGGGCGAAGAGTCCCAGGCACAGGAGGACGTCCAGGTGGCGTGCCCTTGGCACCCACGCCCGACGCTCCCCGATCTCTCCGCCTCAGCTCCTGCGCTCACGCACACCCCACGGGCCAGGCGGCAGGATGTGTCCTGCAAAGTGACCTGCCCAAGGTGGGGAGTCAGGACTCCAGAGGGCCGAGGGATCGGGGGTCCTGCCGTCCTCCATCCTGACACAGTGAAAACCGCGCTGACTTCGAATCTCAGTGTCGCGTGATCAGACCCACCGACACTCGGCCATTTGGAAAACAACAGAGAATCCACGAATGGAGCCACCTGCCTTCCCCACGAGCGCCGACGCCCGGAGGGCACAGACCACGGGCCACGGAGGGCACAGACCACGGGGAGGGAGACCAGTAAACACACACCTGCTGATGGACAGGGAATGCCCGGGCGGTGCTGGCCCCGCAGTGTCCGGGCCGAGCGAGGAACTTCACGCCTCGTGTCATTGTTACACTTTTCGCTGTGACACATTGTAAACACTCAAGCAGAGGGAATAGCACCATAACCCTCCACTACCGCCCTGATTGAATAATTATTACTGTTGTGCTCTATCTGCTTCCACCGCTTTTTGCTCTCACGTTTTAAAAACGAGTTCCTGAGGGCGTGAACGCTCGTCGCGGGTTCCACGCCGCAGCGCCTGTCTCTTAAAGGGGAAGGCACGTGTATGCCGCAGCGACCTTATTCGACACACCTCACTTTCTACCATCAGCGGACAGCATCTCTACTCAAATGTCTCCAAAGGCCCTGAAAATGTCTCCTGATACCCAGTTTGCTCAGATAAAATCCAGACGACACACACAGATCTCATCAGCTGTTCCGTCACTGAAGTAGCTTTTTTAATCGGGGAAACGTCCGTGGCGTTTACTCACACCATTGACCGGGTGGGAGACGTATCTCATTTAATCCCAGGACGGCCCCGCAAGGTCATGGTAGGTACCTCTGTTTCCAGCAGAGGCCAATAGTCACAGACTCGTCGACATTAAGAACGAGACCTGTCTGTCCTGGCCGGTGTGACTCAGTGGTTGAGCATCGTCCCGTACGCCCAAAGGTCACCGGTTTGATTCCAGGTCAGGGCACGTGCCCACGGGAGGTGACCGGAGGTCTCTGCTGCAGCGGCCAGACTTGGCCAGCTTGTCCAGCTCACAACGCCAGCCATCCCCAAACTGGATCCAGAGACGAATGTCTCCTGACAACAGCCTAAGAACTCCAACGAGGATTTGTTTCCAGGCCAGAATCCTAGAAACCCGAGCCAGCCCCTTGGACTCCGCGGGGCTATGCCAGTCTTTCTTGGCGCCCAACACGTGGCATGACGTGTTTTGGGAACTTTTCCCTAACAGGACCTCGGTTTGCAATGGGACTTGTGGGCAAATCAGGAGTAATGGTGCCGAACGTGGAGAAAGCGATGTGGACCCTGTCTTCCCCGGGCGCAGGCTGCCCACATCACAGTCCCCTCACGGCCTGGCCGCGGGTGGGCTGGACCCCTCCCCCTCTCCACAGCCCTCCCCCCGTGCAGAGTCCTGTGCGTCAGGAAGAGTGAGGGCCCCTGGAGCCCGCAGCTTCGGCAAGCGTTTCCTCCGCCCCATGTTCCCGCCCAGCAGGCCCGTCCGGAACACGCAGCCTCCGAGCCGTCCGCGGGGAAATTGGTAACAAATCGAGCCTCGATTCACTCAGACGCATCGGCGTCGCCGGGTGAGGCAGCCCCACGCCTCCAGGAGTGGGTTGTTGGTGACGAGCTGGGGCGATCGATCCCCCCACAGCCGCCGCCGGCCGACAGGCGGTCACTGCTTCACCAGCTGATCGGTCTTAGTCTCGCCCCCACCCCGCCTCCAGGACAGCCGGCTGCGAGGCACAGGTGCGGGTCTTCCCACAGGCTCCTCGCCGGGGCGGGCCAGCCCGTCGGGGAATTTCTCTGAGTGACGGGCTCCAGAAGTGACTCATCGCCAGGCTGTCTGCGAGGGGTCTCCTGGCCGTGCCCCAGCCTCTGGCATCGGGGTGGCTCTCCTTGGCACTTTGGGGGATCATTGGAGCTGATGGCATGGAGCAGCTCTGGGGTGGAGGGGCTCGAACGTTCTGGGCTTGCAAATGGGGCGCTGGTGCGAGCTGGCGATACGCCCGACACTTTGACAGAGGCTAACGTTTATCTTTCAGATCAAACACGGCCCTTCAAGAGGGAACTCATCGAAGTGATGACACCGGAACCATTTTCCTTCCCTTCCGAAGCTGCCATTGGTGTTGGTGACAGGACAGAGAGGCGGTTTGGGTCCCCTCATCCCGCTTAGGACAAGAACCGAACCACCTGCTCCGTGGACATTACTGAGAGTGCCCGCTTTGCCCCAGGGAAAGGACCACCTTGCTGCTGAGAGGTCTCTATCCCCCTCGCCCCTCCCACGGCCGCGTGTACGCGGTAAAAGTTATCGAAAGTGACTGACGTGAGTCGGACGGAGCGCTCAGGAGCCCAGGGACCCGAACATTCAGGTGCGGTTCTGGGTCCCGTCCAAATTCCGCCAACACAATGCACACTCCCAAGAGCAGTCGGAGGGCCCCGAATTGTCCCTGATTCCCGGAAGATACGCTCTGATTCCGAACATCTGCTTCTTACAAATAATGCCCCTTAGACGCACAGAGCTCACACTCAGAGGACAAAGTCTGATATTTTCGCCTCAAACAATCGCTCTGCGCAGAAAACAATAATTTTCGGGCACAATCGTCATTCTGATCCTCTCAGGAGAGAACGGGCAAGGGCCAGCACAACAGGGCCGCACGACGGGGCCGGGAGGGCGCGCGGTGTGGTCAGTTTGCAAACGCGGTCTCGACAGCCTTGGCAGCAGACCTCACAGCCGTCCCAGGAGGGGGGTCTGTGTCCTCCACCCTCGGAGCCTCAGAAGCTTTGAGAGACACACTATGCTCACCCTCGGGACCCCGGCCTGGCCGTGAGAGCCAGCCTGGCCGGCCTGCTGGAGGAGAGACCGAGGGGCGAGAAGCCAAGTTCCGGGGCCACCACCAGCCAGCCTTAGAGACCGAGCTGCCTGGGCCTCAGTGCACCGCAGAGGGGCAGAGCCCAGCCGGGACCACATGGCCCCCCAACTCGCCCAGCCCCAAGGCCCGGCCTCAGACGCAGTTACTAGTTTTAAGCCAGTTAGTTTGACAGTGTTTATTATATGGGAAGGCTTAACCTGTGCAGACTCCAAGTAGCTCCTTCCCTCTGCCCCCACCTCTCTCTCTCTCACACACACGCGCGCACACACACACACACACACACACACACACGGTGTCCCACGTCCAGCCCAGGAGCCCCTCCCTGGTCAGCTGCTGCCCCTCCAGGGAAGAGTGTGGGTCCCATCTGGGAGAAGGATACCACTTAGATCATGTCTGTCAAACCTCACAGTCTCAGAATCTGTTTCACCCTGAAAATGACTGAGCGCCCCGAGCGTCTGCCCCTGTCACTCAGCACTTACCGCGTTAAAGTTAAAGCTGAGAACATCTCACAGCTCAGGGACGTGCAGCTCACACGCCCTTGGCCGTCAGAGCAGTGATGCATGGCAGTCGGGTGGCCCCCAAAACACCCCTGAGCACTCGTAAAAATCAGTGAGAAACGCCAATCACCGGCCGTGTCGTTGAGAAAATACGTCCACGTCACTGAGTCCCGAGAGCCTGTGACCCAGGCTGAAATCGGAGTGTCCGCCAGACCTTTGTCACAGGTGGCCCCAGGTGTCATGCTGCTCCCTGACCCTGCCTGCAAGGTTTTGCTGACAAAGATAATCAGAACGTAAATAGTAAAAGGCTTGCTCACGAGAAGGAGGCTTAGGGATCCGCTGCACAATGGTAAATACATATGCTTGAAAACGGGCCCATAAACACTCCGAAGATCGTAATCGTGGCATCTCCATGGCGACATTTACTTACAATGTGTGTGGTGCCTGGAGGGGGATTTGTGCGCTAAGTGGGTAACTGATTACGGGAAGTGCGTTTGGAAATCCAGCGAGACAGCGCCGCCCCTTCTTAAGGGCGGTTTGAAGGTCCCCAAGCTTCCATCCCAGGTCTCTCCTGCAGGAGGCGCCCAAGCGGCAGGTCCGCAGACACCGCGCTCCTCGAGCGTGGAAGGGGCGCGCAGGAACGTAACTGTTGCGTTTGTCGATTAGCCTTTGTTGAAGTTGGTTGCATGGTGTGTCTCCAAAGTCACAGACCCTGTCGGTGACGTTCAGGGAGGACTTCCTGTCGCTGTCTTGAGTTGATCTAGCTCTTTCCTCACCTGTCTTCACTCGCACCATCCACCCTCCCAGGACTCAGCCACCGAGGGAACCCTGTTCTCCGCTAAGTGGACCGAAAGTGCCCATGTGGCCTGACTCCTTGAGAGCCGCCGGGACACCAGCTGAGGGGCCCAGGCCCCAGACGCAGGGCGGTGGTTGGAAGCCAGGGAAGCCAGGGGAGGGGAGGTGGGAACCCAGAGGCTTGAGCTCGTCTACCCAGCACTGCGGTCCCAACGCCCGGAGCACAGGGGACCCACACACGTGCCTTTGCACTTGGAGCCAGCCATCTGGTCAACCTGGCTAACGCAGGGGGCTCTAAAATCACTGGTGGGTGGATCTCACCGTCAGTCACTTCCAGCACTGACTGTCCTGCTCAGACCTTCCGCTAATTAAGCACTTTGGTTGCCGTTGGAATGGTTTATACCTTCAGCGATAAAAGGCTGAGATTTTCACTACCTACATCATTTGTCTCTTGATAAAAGTTTCCAGCCTTTATCTCCTTCTCAAAGGAACATAATTTAAATATGAATAATGAAAAATGCTTCCAGAAACATAAGCCCAATAATGCTTTCTGAGGAGCAAACTGCTTAATGGGAAATCTGGACACAGCACACAGAACTGAGTGTTAACAAAGCGTGCTTCCTAACTCAGCACCCCGAAACCTCAGGGGCCCGGGGGTGGGGATGAGGACACCAGGAGACCCTCAGGGGCCCGGGGGTGGGGATGAGGACACCAGGAGACCCTCAGGGGCCCAGGGGTGGGGATGAGGAAGGCCAGGAGACCCTCAGGGGCCCGGGGGTGGGGATGAGGACACCAGGAGACCCTCAGGGGCCCGGGGGTGAGGATGAGGACACCAGGAGACCCTCAGGGGCCTGGAGGGGGGGGATGAGGAAGGCCAGGAGACCCTCAGGGGCCCGGGGGTGGGGATGAGGACACCAGGAGACCCTCAGGGGCCCGGGGGCGGGGATGAGGAAGGCCAGGAGACCCTCAGGGGCCCGGGGGTGGGGATGAGGACACCAGGAGACCCTCAGGGGCCTTGGGGGGGGTGGGGATGAGGAAGGCCAGGAGACCCTCAGGGGCCTGGGGGTGGGGATGAGGACACCAGGAGACCCTCAGAGGCCCAGGGGGCAGGGATGAGAACACCAGGAGACCCTCAGGGGCCTGGGGGTGAGGATGAGGACACCAGGAGACCCTCAGAGGCCCAGGGGGCAGGGATGAGAACACCAGGAGACCCTCAGGGGCCCGGGGGTGAGGATGAGGACACCAGGAGACCCTCAGGGGCCTGGAGGGGGGGGATGAGGAAGGCCTGCTTTGGGGGCTGTCTGAGGGTGAGTGCCCGAAGCTATTCTGGAGAGTGCTGGAATTAAAATGCAGTTCTAAATACCTCTTATGGGTGTGTTTTCACATTATGCACATGGTTACTCTTTAATGGAGATGGATTTTCAGAGAGAATTGATGTGTTTAAAAGCCAATGTGTAAATGTATTCCTTTGTTAAAAAAAACAAAAAAACAAAAAAAAAACTTAACTTGCATTTAAATTATTTAAGGGGAAATAAGGGAATTTTAATCTAAGTTAGGCCTTTGAATCTGACACCTCTCTCTCTCTCTCTCTTTCTCTCTCTCTCTCTCTCTGTCTTCCCTGCCCTCCCCAAAAGTAACAAACACACGTGTGTCAGGCACAAGATTTAATTCTACATAGAACTGAGCACGTGTAACGCTTTATAAGGCCCTCCGTTTGCTTGCTCGGCTGGTACTACAAAACATCTATGACAAACCTCCCGGATCCTCTGCAGCCGTTGGCCACGGATAGCACCTCGCGTGGCGCCTGGGACACCTCTCAAACTCACTGTGACACCCCCAGATTCCTGGGCTCTGTCTCATTTTCACACTAAAGGCAAAGTGAACCGAGGCTGGACCCTAGTAAGCCGACCTGCCGAAATCTGATTGCCGTCCTTGTTCTCTGAACTCAGGCGAAGAGAAGAAAATTCACGCCCAGAACCTGGAGACTACTGTCCGTGGACGTGAGCGGCTGAGCAGAAACTGGGGGCTTTGTATCGGGAGGGTCTGTGGCGCTTCCTCTGCCCTCCCCCAGTTCCTCCTGCCTCCCTGGGTGTATTCAATCCTGTTGTTTGTGTAACAGCTACCAGAGGGAGCATTTGTTTGGTGCTAAGCGCCTCTTCACACCTTGGGTAAGGCAGTTCATGTTCAAATTCTATTTGGGGCTTTATTTGTGGATTCGCAGCTTGCGCGGTGTTTGGGGACATGTGAGCCAGCTGGGTGCGTCTTTTGGAAAAGGCGAGCCCCTCGCTGACAGGAAGGTTTACGGGGCACGCACCGATCCACAGTTCTCCTTTCGCGTGAACACAGCGCGTCCAACCACACCACAGACGGATGGCGCGTGCCCCGGGCAGCACACAGACGTCTTCAGCTGCTACACAACCTTGGCTTGGAAGCGGGATTCATCGTGGGATTTACGGATTGAGTCAGCAGTTTCCACGCGTTGGGAAGGGAGTCCAGTCTCCCCCACTCTGAGGAAGCCAGGGCCGCTGTTCTGCAAGATGGCGGCTCTTTGGCCCACTGGGTCCTTCACAAGCTGAACGGCTCTGCGAGGCGCAACTCCCCGCAGAGGGCACACACTCCATGTGCGTGGAATTTAATCGAATTAAAGCACAGCCATTCCCAGGCCTCCCTGCAATCCCCTGGGTCCTGGGAAGGTCACAGGGACCCTTTAAGAAGCCAAGACACTGGAGAGACCCCCGGTCCTTGGATTTGCTGGTGTGTTCTCTGTCCGGGCAGGCAGATGAGATCTAGGGGACCACTGTTTCTATGCCACACGAGGACATGGGGGTGCTGGCCCAGGACCGGGGCCACCATGCCAGGGGCCTCCCCAGCCCCTAGAAGTCCAGCTGCTGCTATAAGCTCTGGCCCAGGACCCCCAGCCAGCGCCTCTCCCCAGGATAAGGGGTAAGGACAGTCTCCCTCTCCCTCTGTCTCCCTTCCTTCCTGCCCCTCAAATCATCTCTCTGTCTGCCATCCCCTTGGGAGCACCCCCAGGGTCAGTAGTCCCTCTGCTCAGACCTCCACGCTAAGTCCCAACTCAGACTGTGCGAAGGCCGTTTCTGCTCCCAGCCGTGTACACGTCCCTGGGCGAGGGGACACGCGGGCCCCACTGTCTCCTTGGGCCTGTCGAGGGGATGTCCATGCGATGTCCAAGTCCAAGCTGCAAGGACCCCGGGCACACCCACAGAGGAACGAGGGGCGCAGCACAGACAGCACAGAGCACCCACGCAGAGGACTGACCCGAGGTCGTCCTCCCCAGCCCAGCTCCCAGGAAGGAGCGTGCGCTTCCTCCGTCTGTGCAGTGGGGCCGCTGCCCGTGGCAAGTGGCTCCCCTCCCCCGCCTGGCCCACCGGGAGGTCTGCCCTGGCCTCGGGTGTGGCGGAAGGCCGGCTGTGCGGCGCAGTGGGCACTCGGGCTCCTCCCCTGAGTCTCTGATGAGCTTTAATGGTGTCCCTGGCGCTGCCATCTGACCACAGCGGAGGTGGGTTCGGCCTTACAACCCCTCCCGGGTTCGAGCGCGTCCAGAGTGAGGGTGGTGGCTTAGGAGAGAGAAGCTGTCCGACCCCGTTATGACCATCCCTTCCCCACGCGTCCTGTCTGTCTCCACTCCGCCCCACACCCCCTCCGACACCCCGGTAGTGCCCTTGGGGAACTTCCTCTCCTGCCAGTGTGTGGATTTGGCCTGTGCGTGGGCCCGGCTCTCCAGGGCCACCCCCAGACCTCAGGGCACTCCTTCCTTCCCAAGAGTCTCTCGGAGTTTTTCTACACCTGGGCACCCCCAGCTGCTCAGGGGCGCGGGCGGGCTCAGTGAGGAGAGACACCCCCCAACTCCAGGGCGCCTATGGCTTCATGGGAAACCAGGCAGGGTGAGCACCCCTGCATTGACTCAGTCGGGGCTCATCTCTTCGGAAATCTCGTGGGGTACGCTTGTCCTTCCAACGGCCCAAGCCTCCCTTGGGGGCCCTGGGGACAGTGGGAAGGGAGGGATTTGGAGGGAGACGTCCGTGTGGAAACACCTGGTCGGGGCTGGTCTCCCCACCACCCGCTGACACATCCGGACGCCGAGAGAGAACAGGATTTAAAAAGGCGCACGGTGGAATGTAATTGGCAATTAGAGGTGGCGGCTTCCAGCTGGCCATCTTGATGTCGCCGCTCAGGAAGAGAAAATCAATGGAAGCCGCGGTCTGGGACCTGAAGGGGCGGGGCCTGCGGGGACCGGCCCGGGGACACAGGGGCGCACGGAGGGCACAGGCCTCGCTCGTCTGGTGTCAGAGCCGGCGGGACGGGCGCCTCGCCAGGAGATGTGTGTCTGCGTGAGGGGACCCGGCAGGAGATCCACAAGCAGGACTGGGTCTGCGGTGGCCTTTTTATTGCTCTGGCTTCTCTGTCAACATAGTGCTCAGGGACAAGGATGACGGCCTCCTAGGAGCAGGGCAGGGCCGCGTGCTGACCGAGGTCCACACCTGGGCTGCGCGGGAAGCCGTCCCCGGGCGTGAGCAGCGTGTCCGGGACGTCTCCGTCAGCTGTGGGCCCGCCACAGGCAGGGTCGGCGCCCTCGGAGGCTGGCGCACAGACACAAAAAGACGCACACCTTAAGCGCCCGGGACCTGCCCCTGGCGCGACGCCCGAGATTTTCACGTCGTCGTTATTTCATTGACTCGCCGCAGAGATTCCGTGAGAAGACAGCACGGCACCCAAGTCACAGATACGGAAACAGACCACCCGTCTGCCTGGGAAACCCTCCTCCCCCTTTCCGGGGGAACACCCCACCCAGGACGTCCCCGTGGGACAGGGCGATTTGGATAAGGAGTGCTGGCCACGCTCGGTGGTCGCCCGACCAGGGACATCAGTCAGGCCTCTTACTCGGGGACCTTGCCTCCTCCAAGAACCGCTACCACCGCCTCGTCCCCTGATCCAGAGGAAGGAGAGAAACGCTCGGTGAGAGGATTACTGAGCTCAGGTAGGCAGAGGACCTCGGAGGGGCCCCACTGGGCTGCTGAGTCACGGGGGCTGCTGTGGGGTCACCGGTCCCTGACCCCTCTCACCCTCCTTCAGCCTGGTCCCATCTGCCGCTCAGACACACCTGTACTGACCAGCAGTGGGGTCCCCAGCCCGCCCCCCAGCTGCACCCCAGCACCGCGGCTCCTATTCTTGTTCTCAATGAGCTTCCACAACAGTATCTGTTTCCCAGTGTGCGTGGTGGGTCACCCTCTCCTGCGTCTGCCTGAATGACGGCAGGCCCGGACAGGTGCACTTAATAGCATGTGTTGAATGAATGAAGAATGAATGAATGAATGCCTGCCCTGTGTCAGGCCACGTGCCAGGGACGCGCAGAAAAGAGAGCTTTCACACCTACAGACACTGCGTATGTGACGAGGGGATTCCAAGGTCTGACCGAGTCCCCGCACCCGGGGTGGGGGCAGGAGGACCGGGCCTGGGGCTCAGGCTGTTGGCTGCAGGAAAGGGTGTGGGAGGGAGGGAGGAGCTGCCTGCCGCCCACTGGGTGGAGATGAGTCACAGGGTCTCTGACATCTTCAACCTGGGCCTTGTGGTCGGGCTGGTGGCCCTGTCCTGCAGCCGTCACTCCACGCCTGGCCCACGGTGACCTGAGCGTCTCCACCGCCATCCAGCCTGCGGGGGAATGGGGCCCGGCTTTGTGACCATTCGGAGCGCCTTCTGCCCAAGGCCCCACAGCCTGTCACCGGTGACCCCGCCATGCCGCCCGGTACCCCGGTGGGTGCACACCCCGAACCGCGGGAGGCGGAGTCCGTGTTCTCTTCGGGAGAACGTGAATGCCACCTGGTTGCCACGGTCGACAGGCAAGGGGCCCTCTGCAGCATCACCGAGCCTTCGTGCGTTTCCAGGGCAGCAGAATGTTTTCCCTCGGCCCCTACGGAAAGCGAATCCGACGGACCAGGGCAGGAGGGCAGCGTGGTGTACGGAGCGGGCTTCCTTCCCTCTGCTCCTGGTCGGGCCAGCACCGTGCCCCACGGCCCGGGCACTCGGGGAAGCTTGGCCGTCCTTCCTGCCCTGGCCTGAGGGTCCTGAGCTGAATGACACGTTCCCTCTGGGGCAGCGAGGGACAGGGTGCTAACATGGGGCTGCCGTCCTTGACCTTGGGCTCGAGGAAGGAGCAGGTCACCAGCTGAGCCCCCACCCCAGGCAGCTTCGTTAGCTGGAAATGCAACAGCGAGACGCTGGCTGTCAACGGGGCACTTACCCACCCACCTTCTTAAAAACCAAGAGCCCAGGCGCGGGCCCGACAGACCAAAACGCAGCCGCCTGCCGCCTGGACAGCTGCAAGGGGGCGCCCCCAACGTCCCGAGTATCCCCGATTTTGCCTGTACGTGGGACGGGTGGGGCTGCCAGTGTTCTGTGGCGGGACCTTTCCCTTCATGGGCTGAGCACGCTCCCCACTCCGAGAAGCCGGGGTTACTTCTGCTTCGTGATTCCCAAAGCCCCTGTGTGGGGGGCAGGGGCGCCCAGGAGCCCGTCCTGGGGGAGAGGTTTCCTGGGCTGAGAGGTAGAGAGGGAGGCAGGATCTCGTGGTGGAAGCCAAGGCGGCTCCCTCCACCCACACCACGGAGACTCTGCTTTCTAGAAGCCCCATTAAAACAGGTGCAAAGAAACAGGCCGTATTCATTGTACTAACGTATCTTATTTAACCCAATGTATCCACAGTACTATCATTTCAACACGTAATCAATTATATATATATATATAATTGGATACATATGAGATGTTTTACATCTTTTTTTCCCACTAAATCTTCAAAGTCTGGTGTGTACGTCACACTACAGCACCTCTCAAACCAAAGACACACTGACGTGTCCCAAGGTCACTGCGGCCGTCGCTGCCGTGGAGGGCGGCGCAGAGCTCCGGGTGGGGGCGGCAGGGCCTGAGGAGCTGGGCCCGGCAGCGCCGTCGTGTGGCTGCAGTCTGGGGACGTGGAGCAGCCGGTGCCCTTGTTCCGCAGGCACAAGTCAGCTAAAGTGGTTTGAAACTCCCCGTATCACAGTTAACATTTTAACGTGTCTGCAGTGAGCTTTAATAGGATTCCATAAAAATCGAACAGGCCTCAGAACTAACTGGAATCGTCAGCGAATGACCTTGGTGTTTTTAATTAAATCCAAAGTGGAATTCGAGACTGTGTGAGTTTTATGGGACCGGCTAGGAGCCTGCAAGATGGGGGGTGGGGACGGAAGGACCCCTCTTCCTGCCCGGCTGATTCCGGCTGTTCTGGGCCAGCCCGTTCCCAGATGTGGGGTCAGGTAATATTTCAGTATGTGATGCGAAGCCCTGAGAGCTAAAGAATTATCCAGAAGGGCAGAAAGGCCTAACTTCTGATCTGCAGACCGCGCCTCAGAGGTCTTCCCGTTTGCAATGGCAAAACGCACACGTGTTGTCACAATGCTTTGCTACGCCACCTGTATTCCCTGGTGAACGGCGAGCTCGGGTCAGCTGGAGGCGAGAGCGTGTGGGGTCAGGGCTGCTAGTCCGTCTCGGATCAAATGTGTGAATGGCCCGTTTAATTGCAGAACCCAACCTGCGTTACAAACGGTCTCCGCCTGGTTCACTTACTCCTTCTTGTATACATGTGGCTCATCATCCCCCCCGCCCCAGGGAACGCCAGGCCCCACACAGCCGTCACAGGAGGCTGACCAGGCGGCTGTGGGGACCAGAGGCTCCCACCCGCCGCGTCCGGACGCCTTGCTCGGAATCTGCGGCCCTCTCTTCCCAGCGTTCCCAGCCACGGATCCGACACCGTGCCTGTGGCCTCGTGTGTGCTTGGGTTCTCCCCTGCTCGACGGGAGGATTTGTAAATACAGGGTCTGCGTCTCCATCTTTTTACTTCCCAGCAGAGCCCAGCACAGGCTTGCCCAGCGGAAAAGTTCAGAAACGTTTGTTGGAAGAATGAACGGACCACCTGACTTCCCGTGGCCCCTGGCATCGCCCCCGCCCATGGTCTCCTCCGCTCCGGTTCCCCGGAGCTGCGAGGCCTTCCTCTCTTCCTTTCTCTTTTCCTTTCTGGCTTTGCAAGAACAAATGGAAAGTCCCAGTTAACTGCTAGGCTTGGGCAAGATGGTGTAGTTAACCCAAAGAATGAACGATTAAAGTTAACAAGAGTAGTCAGCAAACATGTTTCTGGCCGCTACAAAATCCTTCTTGTTGAGTGTGATTCTAAATATAGAAGCGCCGGTCTGTCCTGGGAGCAGGACTGTAACGAGCACACTGGACTTCTTGTTGGCAAAAGACCGCTGTAGGAGCCTCGTTCTCCGGCGGTGGTTCTCCAGGCTGCCCGCGCCCCGCGCCGTGTGCGCTCACAGCCCACACATGTCTCCTGAGGACAAGGACGGCGGGCACGTCTTTTCTGACACGTGAGTCGACAGTCGCTCCCCCGTTTCAACCCAAAGCTCTGTGAGAATGTGGAGTCGGATGCGCCAAATTAAAGGCCAAAAAATGTCTGTGGAATTTACTTTGTTAAACAACACAAAAGAAGTTGGCAGCTACTGTGGACCCAGAGCTGCCTCCCCTCCTTGATCAGAGGACAGAGATCTATTTCCCATCAGCAGGTCGTTCTCCAGCCCCGGGGGTGGTAAACCTTGATTAGGTAATCCAATCCTCGTGACCCTGATGAGTTTCAGGCTTCCTGAAACAATTTGCAGGTGACCACATCAACTGGGGGTGAGGCCTGACGGGCAGTCTGCTAAGGGGCTGCTGGAGAAGGTTTTCGATCTCTTGAAAGGAGGCACAGACTTTTCTCTCTTCCTGCCTGGGGTGATACCATAGAAAGATGAGATGGTCGGTGCTATAGCAGCCACTTTGTGACCATGAGGAGAAAGTCTGGGAATTGCAGCCAACAGGATGGCAGAACAGAAAGATGACAGAGTATTGTCCTTAAATGTATCACTGATCGTTGATCAGCCATCCTGGAAACACCTGAATTTTCCATTTTGGTTTAGGTAATTAGTCAGGCTTTCTCTGACGTACAGCTGAAATCTTGACTGAAACACAGAGCTCTTACCTCTTTCTAATGTTAGCAATATCTTAACCTCTTTTTATCTTCTGGGGGAATTTTGCAGCTGTGGTTTCTAGCCTGCGGGAGCTCTCCCACGGTGTCTTGGGGATCTCCCGGGCTCCACGTCCATCTCAGCTTGTTTTCCTCGTCCCTAGAACCTCCACGTGGAGGGGACCATCTTCCAGCCTCACAAGCAGGTGTCTGCCCAGACCCCCTCTTCCTCCGTAAGGTGGGGACTCCGTGCTGACTGTGAACCTGTGATCAGCCACCTGCAGGGCGATCACAGCCGTGCGCAAGGGGCTTCCGCCCAAGTGTGGACGTCTGGACTCGACACTGGGCTTCCACGGAAGGGGATGGAAGTCTGACCACGCGTAAGAAATCTTTCTTTCCCCTGTGCCCACCAGTTTCATGATGTTCATTTTTAAATTCACCTACGGTAAAATCCACCTTTTCTGGTGTACAAGTCGAGCTTCAGCACAGGCGTGCCTTTTCCTGAGCACCCTCGCGGTCAGGGCGCCGAGCGACCAGCACCGCCGCCCCTGGCTCCACAGCTCTGCCTGGGGAGGACCTCCGGACCCGCTGCCTCGTCTTGGCTGGTGCTGTGACGAGAGGACCCCGAGGGACAAGGAGGGAAAGGCTGCGGGGACTGTCAGAGGCAAACATCTCCAAACTGCGGGGTGGGCTCACCCTCCTGGTGCGCACCCACCGCTGGTCATGGAATCCGGGCCTGAGGTTGCCATGGCGATGGGGACCTGGCTGGGAGGCCATGGTGACACGGTTGCCGTGGGAGAAGTTTGTTGCTTTCTTTTCAACCCGCATAATCTCTTGCCAAATTGCTTTGGCTGGAGGAGAGCTGCATGAGGGAGGAAAAAATGCAATTTTAAAAATAATAATAAAACTAATTGCAGCTGCTTATTCATTTGGGAGAGTGGACGAATTCATCTCTGTTATAGATTTTTTTTTTAGTTTAAGAAAAATTATAAATGGACCTTTGAGCCATGAAAGAAAAAGACCCAGAGTGGTGTTAGGGGGAGAGGCTGAGACCAAGGGCAGTCAGACGTCTCTGCCTCCGAAGTCATCCAAATGCAGGGACTGGGGGCAGCCAACAAGGGATGGGTGGGGGTCCGGGAACTCAAGGCAGGGAAAAGGTCCTGATGGAGAAAGTCAAGACCAGTCCCGACAACAGGGTGGCCGGGGGAGCCTGGGAGGAAGGGGGGTGCATTGGGGTGCAGCTGACACCCAGGAAATGTGACGAACAGTAATGCACAGTCCACTGCCCACCCCCCCCACACACAACCCACACACACACGGGCACATGCACACACGCATGCACACACACACACACACACATACACACACATGCACATACATGCATGGACATGCGCACTCACACGTGCATACAAGCACACACGCATGCAGGCTTTGGGGTCAGCTGGCCGACACAGGCATTTTCTGGGCCCCAGAGGAAGCACAAGAGCCAAGCTTTCCATGGCTGAGGGGCAGAGGAAAGAAGTTCCCAGGCGGTTTCTGCTCACTGTGTAGCCCGTGTCCTGTTGCCTATGTTCTAGGACGACTCTGAGACATAAGAAGGAAACATCAAGTCGGACTTGTTTTTCAGCAAGCATTTAGTGAGCACCTGCTGTATGCACAGGGCTACAGGAGGCGCTGTGGGGACTGGGGACAGGAAGCGACCCAGGCAGCCTGTTTCTGGGACAGAGCAGGGGTTACGGGAACAGGTTCCGAATGAGACTCGGTGTCCTTGCATCTGGGAAGGTCATCCACGCCTCAGTGTCCTCATCTGCACACAGGGAGACGGACATTCTGTGCTTCTGCGGTCGGTAGATTCCGTCAGGTCCTCTCGCCCATGAAAAGCCCAACACAGCTCAGGAGGTGCTGGACACGAAGTTGGGGGGGACCAGGCCAGGCCGAGGCCCCGCACAGAGCAGGATGGGCTGGAGCCCTTAGAGAGGGTCTGAAACGCGGAGCCCAAGGTCACCTGCAGCTTCAGCATCGCCAAGGGACTGGGAAACCGACCACTGACTGGGAGTGAGAAGAAACCCTCGTCTCAGGCCTCTGGGCTTGGGGATGTTTGTTCCAAGGAACTGGGAAACAGACCGCTGACCACGAGTGAGAAGGAAACCCTCGTCTCAGGCCTCTGGGCTTGGGGATGTTTGTTACCCGGCATTATTACAGCAGCGGCTGACTGACAGAGGAGTCTCGGGGTGCATGGTCAGCAAATACGAGCATTCCTCAAGAAGGACACTGACGGGCACTCCTGATCCAGAAAGCGCGAGCGCGGCGTGAACCCCAGACCGGGCAGCTCCATGCCGACTGGACGCCAGTACTCACGGTAGCTCGTCACAGCGCCAGCGCAATCTCGAATTTGAGATCACACGGCCTTCTGTCTGAGGTCTTCTGCAGGGTGCACAAGTCCAGGTGTCCAGCAATGCACTTCCTTCTGAACGCGACAAAGCGTTGAAGGTTTTTTGCTTTATGTCTAATGCTTAACCCGTTCGTGTTCCTTGTTGTCGACCGATCCTCCGACAGTGTCAACGGAAATACCCACTTCCCCGTAAGCCCGCTGACACTCATGGTCCCGCTGTTGAATCCGTCTCCACGGAAAACTTTCCCCCAAAATTCAGTTCCAACGTGTGGCTACATTCTGCTTATGGGTGACGATCCTCTGTGTTCTTGTCGTAAAATAATTTAATGATCCTCCTCTCCGGGGTCTTTTCTTCAGGGTAACCCTGTAATTGGCAGCCACTTCGTGGTTCTCTGCCCTGTTATCGGCCACATCTCAACGCTTTATTTCCTCTCCTGACCTGTTGCTCATTAACGCCCCCTTTTTTGTTCTTTTGTTACGATGTCGTCCCACTCCATCCCCAACACAAGTTTTGAACTTAAAAACGTGTGAATCGTGTTATTCGGAATAAAAACCAAAACAAAAACACCCGTGGTTTGCACACCTGCCGGCTCACGTGTCACTTCTGAGGTTCCGTCTTGGTGTTTCGGGCTGACTGTCCCTGAACAGGGCTGCTCGTTCCGTCCAGGCCGGGCTGGTCTCAGATCTGCCCTTGGCATGACGTGTTGTCCTCCGACAGCAGCATCCTCACCATGGCAACCGGAGTCCAAGGCACAAACAGGATTATGACCTCAAGGACCCCATCTGCGCCCTTCACCCGCTGCTTACGCGTCGTGGGTGAGAGATGCTGGAGGGCTGCCCGCCGGTGCCCGAGCTCAGGACGGAGTGGGGAACAGCGGTGACATCCCAGCCCGCGTGGCTGCATCAGCGTCAGACCCGCACAGGGCGAAGCAGACAGCGCTTCAGTGTTCGCTCTGCGTTTTGTTGTGTCCCCGCCCGCCCACCACGGTGAGCTCGCTCAGGTGAGCGCAGGCAGGAGCTAGGTCCCGGAGCCACCCGCACCCTCCCCTAACTCCGGACTAGTGGGGGCACTGAGGGCCGGGGAGAACCCAGACGACTGATCTGCTTCTGGGAAAGGTGAGGACAGCGTGGCCCGTCCAGGCTCAGCGGACGACGGTGAGGGGATGACCCTGGCGTTCGACCTCTGGGTTTCAACTTCGCCTTTCGACCTCGGATGAGTGACTGAGCTGAACAGCACCCTGATTTTGGCCCCGGTAAAGGGAAGATCGTGCGTTCTTCCTTCCGATTCCGGGTTGCACTGCTCAGCGTGTTCAGACAGCAGCAGAGGTTGTGAGAGCCAAGCAGGTGGTCAGTGAGGTCCAAGACACCCTCCATGTTCTTGGGGGCACTGTCTGGGTCCTCCAGGCACCCCCGGCCAGTTAGGCAACTGCCCATTTCACAGATGCTGAAACTGAGGCTTAAGGGATTTCCATGAAGCTCCAGTTCACACAGCCAGGAGCAGGGGTCACAGCTCAGACACAGACGGCCTAACTCCAGCACCCTGGCCAGCGCACCAGGGTCCCTGCAAGGCTCCTGGGGCCCAGAGAAAGAGGGACTGGGCTTCCTTCTCGAGGTCCCCTGGTTACACCCACTGTCTCGCCCCTTTTCCATGGGCCTTCAGCGGCTGCCAGCGTGGGAAACTGCGTTACCGCCACTCACAGCGATCGCTGGGGACTAATTCCCTGGGCTCTGTGCAGCATTCAAGGGCTCTAATTGGTCTGCTTCCAGGCAGCGATCCCCACAGCCCTAACACATGCAAAATGAAAACAAATTAGTCACCCCCATCAGCATCTCGCGGTGCGTTTGTAACTTTTTATTTAAATGTTTAATATCAAACAAGCCCGGCACCCAGAGGCCCCTGGCGATTTCATCCGAAGAAATTGCTCTTTTAACTGAGAGCAGATAGTTTTAGGGCATCTGCAGAGCGGGGACAAAGGTGAGAGAGTGGGTCCCCAGGTGGCCAACCCGGGCAATGATTCTCCGAAACGGTCGCAGTAAAACTTAACAGTTCCCTGAGCCGGGGCGGATGGGTGAGCAAAGCAAACACATCATCCCAAAGCGACCCACAGGCCACTGACGCCCTGGGAGGACCCCAGTCTCTCACGGTGGCCTCTCCCTGCCTGGGAGCCTCACGGTGGCCTCTGTCCTCTGTCACCCACCGGAGCAGCCACTGCCCGCGAAGACGCTGAGATGCGCCCACGGACCCAGCGCCCAGGCAGGACAGCGTGTTAAGCCGCTTCCCCGGGAGCTGCTCTGGACAGAGCCCCCTGGAGTGCCATGCCTCTCCTCTGAAGCCCGGAGGGCAGGACAGACACTGTGTCACACGCGGTGCTCACTCTCACTTCATCTCGGTCAAGGCGCTCTGCCCTGAAATGCTGACCCCAGGGAAGAGAACCCGGCTTCCCAACGGGAGCCCTCCCCTCCCCAAGGGTAACGGACGACTGGTGTCAGCACGCCACCTCTGCACATTAGCAGCACCCAGGGCTCTTGGTCTCGGTCCCCGTGGGGCACCTTGGACTGTGACGGTTGTCCCCGGAAATGTGACCCGGCTTCCCCCGCTTGGCTCCGTGTCTCCTGGGGACGTCCCTCTGCTGGGGACAGGATGTCCTCAGCAGGGTTGGGGATCTCTTTGAGGTGACGGGTACATGATGCAGAGAAAAGCCCCCCAAGTCAGCCCTTGGGGGTGCAGTGCCTCCCTGTGTGAGTCTAACTGAGGGCGTTCGCTCACGATCGGCGTTCCTGTACCTCGGTTTCCCCAGGAAGGCCATGCGTCTGCATGCCCTCGTGGCACATGGTGACCACCTGCTCCCGCTGCGGGGAGAGGCCTCGCCCACTGTCCGGCGCCACGTGCCTGGACGTGTACCTGTCTTCCTCTTCCGCTCCTGGGCACCTGCCTCGGTTCCGTATATCCACACGTGTGGACTGGGAAAGTAAGTCGCTGTTTTTTAGGGTGGTGTTAATGGCAGCACACGGACCTGGTGAAAACCAGGAAGGCAGCTGGTGACTCATTCACGGAAAAATTCGGAGGAAAAAAAGAAGGTACCCTGTGTCCCCATGAAGCCCCTGATCAGAGCAGAGGTTCCCCCTGGAAGGAGCTCTGACCGTGGGAAATAGCGGGAAGCGGTCCATGCGCTCCCCACACCGACGCCAGCGCGGAGCGAGCGGTGGGTCGCGCCTCCCGGGGCCTGAGAGGCAGACACGTCCAGCCCGAGCCGCGAGGTGAGAGGGGACAGGCTGGCGTCGGTGCCATCGGGTGGCACTGTCCAGGCACCTCGAAGGGAGAGTCCACTGGGCTCAAGGCCCCTGATGATCGCTTCACGGCTGGGCATGGATCGGGTTCCGCTTCGCCGTGTCCAAATGTCCCCGGGGAGTCCCACGCAGGACTTCGCTGCAGCTCTGGTGGCCAAGACTGAAATGGACGCAACTTTCCAAACAAAGAGAGGAACCTCCGGCCTCATGCGTCATGTTGCAGGAACACGCTGTTCATCTTGTCATTTTTAATTTGGGGTCCCCCACCCCTTGGCCATCCTGAACAGCACGCCTGCGTCCCGCCGGCCAGAGGCTGGCATGGAGCTGCCTTTGGGGGGCTGCTCCCCACGCCCCTCACTCCCGAATCCTCGGGGCTGGAGATGTGCCCGTTGCTTGGTAACGGTTTCTGCGGGGCATGAAGGGAGAGTCCTGAGAAGAGGATGCTGAGGCCTGACCGCAGCTCCCGGGAAGGCAGACCACGGCTCTCCATCTCTCCGGCTCGGAAACCAACGCACGCTCGGTCCTTCAGTGAGCGTCTGGTTACCCTTGAAAGGGGCTCCCTCTCCTTGAAGCCGGCTCTGTGTCACCCTGATTCCTCACCCTCCCACGGAGCCTCCGAGAAGGCACGAAGTCACCGGAGAGAGGCCGTCCTCCCGGCGCGCGGCCTCCGGTCCAGAGTTTGCCATGAACGACCAGGCGGCCAGTCTGTCCTCAGGTCACAGCCCAGGAGACGGCGTGGTCTCCGCCCCACCTCCTGCAAGGGCCACCCCGAGGGGATGCGCCCCGCTCCTGCGCTAAGGGGGTCCCGGCTGAGCTGAGTCCCTAAGGGCACCCCAAAAGGAGACAGTCCTGCTCCTCCAGGAACACTGACCTAACGCCCCACAAAATGTCACTGCTCCCACGAAGTGCCCAGGACTCCGAACCAGCAAAGGAAAGGAGGACAGCACAGACAGGAAGGTGCCTGGCCCACCGGACTCCCGTCACTGTGGCCGCACGATGCCTCCCTCTCCTGTTTGCTCCAAATTCTCGGCGGGTGAAAGAGGGAGAAGCTTGATCTAAAGAACGTTCCCGCAGCAGAATCCGTTCACCTGCTCTCCGCGTGTCCAAACTGTCTGTTCACACGGTTCCGTCCACAGGAAGGGACTCGGGCAGCTCGGCGGGGCCACAGCCTCCCGGGGAGGAAAGTCCCTGGGACTTCCCCAGGCGTCTCCTCCTCTTCTCCTCTTCCTGTCGTGAAAGGGACCTGTTGTTCCAGGAAGTGGCACCCCTACAATGTAAGGGTTCCTGTGTTTCAGAGTCCGCGTCCCTCCAAGTCTGCGTGTCCGATTCGCCAGAGAAGCATCCAGGGCTGAGCAGGGCCTCTGGGACTTCTGGGACAAGGGGACACGAACGGGCAGGTGTCACAGGGCTGTGCAGAGTCGGGGCGGGGCGAGGGGGAGGAGGGAGGTGCCGGGGTTGGGACGTGGCAGGAGGCGCTCCCCTCCGCGCGGCCCCACGCAAGGGCGTCACAGGGACTCTCCTGACTCACAGCCCTGCGAGGGTCCTGGGTGACAAGGGGGACAGCACGAGCTGCTGGTTGCGGCCCCCCTGGCACTTCATGGGCACAGAGCCTGCTCTTACCTGTGAGACGGTTTTCTTCCCTGATTACGGGGACTCGTGTGACATGGACACGGAGCGCTCTGTCGACGGACGCCGTGTCAACGTGGTGTTATTAACACCTCACGGTCACTGTCAACAACTCAGCTGACCACGGCTTTAGGGGACCCAGCAGGAGTGGCAGACGGCACTAGGGCGGGAAGTTCTCCTGAGACAAACGTGTCGATGAAGGAGGTTCCGATTTCTCTGCTTTTCCTTTTCAGCCCGTCTGAGTTCTGCCCCCCAGGTGCGGTCTGGGACGCCCATTTCTGCCCCAGGACGGGGCTCGCTCTGAGGGGGACCGGCTGCTCCTGATAGCGGGTTCCTCCCAACCCCCAGCTCCCAGGCAGAGGTCACCTGGACCAGCTGTGAGCCTCAGACACCTCCCGCCCCATCGTTGGGGGGCCCTTCCGTCTGTCCGGTAACCGTCTTCCCTAAGCCACGGACAGACTCCAGACACTGTCCCTGCTGCCATTTCTTCGGCTCTCCGTCCTTCTACGCGGACTGCTTCCCCTAGTCCAGAGAATGTGTTACCCGAAACTGTCAGAAATGGCCTCAAATCTCCCAGCAGTTGCCGCTGCCCCTCAGTGAGACCGTGGTCACCGTCTCCCTCTGGCATCATCTGCGCTGGGGGTCAAGGTGGCCAAGGAAACGGAGAGCCGTTCTCCTCAGCACGAAGAGCACACTTTGTAGATAATTGTTTCATCTCCCAGCGCTTCCCGGGACTCACCTCGCTGCCCGATCTCGGCAGTGAACTCTGACGGCAGAAAATCGTGGGTGATTTCTGTTTGTCTCAGTGCCATTTCCATAGTAATGAGAGTAGTTTTAATAAAGAGAGAACACTGGGCCAGGAAATTCAGTCAACAAATAACCTTAAATTTTTTTCTTTAAAAAAAAAAACAAACATGTTCACAATGAGATCTAAAGCAAAAAGAAACATGTAAAGGGCATCTCAGTCTCTCTCTCTCTCTCTCCCCCCACCGTGTGTGTGTGTGTGTGTGTTTGGCTTATCTTACAGGGAAATGTATTCTCGATTTAATTAAAGTCACGAGGAAGGACGGGCTACAGGCTCTGTGTCTCCAGCGACGCCAAATGCCAAGGAGCTCGTGCATTTCTCCAACAAGAGGAGGGCAAAGGTCACCCAGGTGTCTTGAAGACAGCACCCACTTTGCCCCTCACCCACCCACTGGTGTCTGAGGCCTGGGAAAGGCTGGGCGCATCACACACAGGCTAAGGAAGAGGAGCTCACGGCCGCATTTCTCCCACACCAGACGATCGGGCACATTTGGGGCCCCGGGCTGGTGCGCCCCAGAGGCCAACACCCTTCCACTTTCTGGCTGGCCAGGGTCCCCGCCTTGGCTCAGGTTCCCCCAGAAGCAGAGCCCGAGGCTAGGGTTCAAGTGCAAGAAGTTTGTTTGGGAGGGAGTCCCGGGAAACCCAGCAGGGCAACGGAGGTGTGACAGGGGAGGGAAGGACCACAGTAAGGATGCGCCATCCACCAGCTGTCGCCACGGGCACTGGAGTTTATCCCACGGCAGCACCCTGGTGCTCTTGGGCTTGAGAGACAGCACCCCTTTATCCCGCTGTGCTGCACGGCAGGTTCAGAAGTCACTCCCAGGAGCCGTCAGAGGGAACCTCCCATTAGGACCACCTGTTGCTCTTTGGGGGCACCCATGGAATGGGTGGCTTTGACCGAACCCCAACATAAAAAGGACCCTTCTCCGCATCTCAGAGCCCCGGGAAGGGGTACCAGCTCTGGCCGATGCAGTCGGAGCTCAGGGACGGGCTCTACTGACTGCCTTTGGGTCCCATCGCGGCACAGACCTCACCGGTGACATTCCTGGGCTTGCCTTGGCTTCTTTTCTGCCAGCGTGGAAAGAGAGAACGTACAGTAGTTGATTCCGTAAACATTTCCTGTGGGGCAGCTCTGTATGGTTGCTGAGTCACACTCAGCCCGCGATGGCTGCTCCCAGGGCATAGAGTGCCCTTTGGGGCATCGGGACCCCGGCGTTTCTGGGGAAGCCGCGCGTGATCGCCCCCCTCCGTGTGGCTCACTCCAGGGTCGGACACCGCACTGGTTGGCTTTAATTTCTTAAGGAGCAAGAGTACCTGGGAGGATACGAGTGACACTGTCCCTTTTGCCCTCTACTATCTGCACCCACAACATTTTTCACTAATTCAAAGCATTCAAATAAAGATCACCTCCCCCACCTGGGGTAACGTCTGTCACAGACCGCTGAGCGAGGGGCACAGCCTCTGTCTGCGAGGGTGGCAGGGCAGGTGCCTCTGGGGTAACAGCACACGGGCGTTCAAGTCCAGGCTGGCTTCCTGACAGTGGGCCCATTAATGAAATCGCAGTTTCATTCCCAACCACACTTAACGACACCTTTTGTGGAGCCACATCCACGTACGCCGACGTGTTGAAACAGGCCATCGCGGCGGAGGGACACAGGTGGGGAGGGGAGGCGGCGCGTCCCTCAGCTTCCGCCACATCGCACTGCCCAGAAGGGTCGCTGCTGACTCCGCGATCGGCTGTGGGGTTTGCAGGCGGCTCCCCGGTGGTCTGCGCGCGCTCTCTGCAAAAGAAGGAGGGTGAGGGGACTCCCAAGGGTGGACTAAGGCCAACACCCGGCAGGACTCTGTCACGTCCATGCATCAGCCGGCTAGACCTCCGGAGCATGAAGGTATAAAGGGCCGAGGAGGAGCACGGGGGTCACATCCGTGGCCAGGTTGTGTCCATCCTTGTGCCCTTCTGTGGAACATGCAGAGTCTGTCCCAGACGAGCTGCCTTGTGCGTCTCCTGCCTCAACCCTTTGGATGCTGAAACTGGACAGAGGAACCTTTGGGCTGGGCCTGGGGCAACATTGTATCCCAAACAACTGTTTGCAAAGGCAACAGGAAAACACACATTATGATACCAGCCGGAAAATGTAAAACATTGTCTATAATCGGCGTCACTACGTTACTGTATCAAACACTGTCTATAATCGGCGTCACTACGTTACTGTATCAAACACTGTCTATAATCGGCGTCACTAGGTTACCGGATCTGCGCCCACAGCAACGCCTTCCTGCTGTGGATGGAGCGGTCCCCTTCCCTTCCTCCTCGATGCCCATCGCCTTGGTCTCCTCATCGGAACACTACAAGAAAAAAGCAAGACAGAAATTTGCGGCGAAAGGACTGCCAGTTGTGTGTTGTACACACAGACGCACACACAGACGAGGAGCCCAAACGCTCGCGTGCGGGAGGGCGGGGATTCCAGAGACTTCCATTCTCTTCCTCATAATTGTCTTCATTTTCCAGAATGAACATAAAAATGTGAATTTCTCCCATGACTAGAAAAAAGTCATGTTTTTATAAGTAAATGAGAGAGAATGTAGGGAATTCGGTAGGGAAGGCTGTGCCACCGGGACTCTGCGGCGCTGTGCTGCTGCCCAGGAGAGCTCAGGGCGGACTCCCCGCCCAAGGACCCAGAATCACAGGGTGGAAATTCAAGACGAGCATAGGTAACAAATCTCAAACTCAGATAAAACCTTTCTTCACTGACCACTCCGCAAACATGCTCCTTACTACCCCCCTCACCCCTGCTCAGCCCCGGGGGACTCGTGCATCGGAGCACAGGTGTCAGGTGTGCACACTGCCTGGCCCCGAAGGGCAAGCCTCAGTCTCCCCACGCGCAAATGGAGATCAGAGTCAGTGCGCCTCCAGCAGCGCCTGGGACTCACAGCAACGCTGTGAGCCCCGCCCATCCAGGGAGGCCCCGCCCACCCAGGGAGGGAGGCCCCGCCCAGCCGGTGCGCAGAGCAGGGAGCAGAGGGTCGCTTTGGCCACGTGGCCGCTGCCTCTGACCTTCCCTCCAGCACGCAGCATTTCCTCGTTATGCCAAGCTGCTGAAACAAATGAGAACCAGGAAGGAAGGAGACTGGAGAAAACATTTCTTCAGATGTGATAGTCCCACAATTTCACACGTCTCCGTGACCCGGCTTAAGGGACAATTGTTTGTGTTCCTTTGGCGTCCTGGTACTTCTTAATGGAGCCACTGTTTCACACAAAATCGGGTTCTCCTTGGATTAATATCTTTGGAAATTAAGTTGATTTATAACCAATTTTCTCCTCATTTAGGCAGCGACCCGCGCAGGCTCCTCTGGGGAGCCCGCAGGATCTGAGGAATGATGGGTTGCCAGGGACGCCCACCGAAGCGGAATCTGTGCAAACACGTACGTATAGCGGTGGGTGAGAATGATGCCTTTCCTTGCTGTACATTCCTGCCTTGATTTTGGAGTTCCACACACATTTTGCTGGTACTCAGGAAACGCTAATTGGCTGATGATAAAACAGCCCCGTCTGGCTTCCTTTCTTCACAGGTAACAGTGTCCCCATCCTCGGCACACCTGACCGTGTTGGACGCCGACCGGCCTCTTCAGGCCCTTGGACAGCACACACACACACACACACACACACACACACACACACACCCAGGTGAGCCTGGGACACAGCCGCCACCTCCCTCCCAAGCCTTGAAGGCTGAGTGGGTCCCTTCTCCGCGGTTGAAGTTGGGAGGCGGGCCACATTTAGCCTGGCTGCCAGACGCCACCCAGAGATGCTAACATCGCAGAGACGCAGTCGGGTGGTGCACCCATCGTTTCAGCAGAGAAGGCATTGCGTCTCATTATTTTACCATCATTGCCTGGGCGTCTTTGGGGTGGGGACAGAAAGCGGGTGAGGTGGCCGCTCTTACAACTACGATTGCCCAGTGGCCCGGGGGAATTCAGAACAGCCACCACCACCGATTGGGGGTGGGGGGGCTGGGGGAACAGCCACCACCATAGAACCTGCACCGTCAGGAGGCAGAGTATTTCAGCCACTTATGTTGAGTGATGTTGCCACCACCCCCAGCAGGTGACAGTGCCTCCCATCACGGCTAGCCCACCAGCTCATCCTGAGTGACAGCCCTGGACGACCCCAAACAGCCCGCTCTCTCCGAGTGCCCGGAGGGATCTGGATCGGAGGGGGCGGTGCTCCTGCCAGCTCAGGTGCCAACCACAGCACGGGCTCGGAGAGCTGGCACACGTACCTTGAAGAATGCCCTTGATGAAGACGTTGGGATATCGGTTCAGCCGGGGTGCCCGCCGGAGCCACTTCCCCTAGAACAGCATGCCGTGGTCCTGGGCAGCGGGAGGGCAACTCTGGGTGAGAAGGGGGCCAGGGCCTGGCTTCCGGGGGACACGCTGGCACGGGTGAGGCAGTTTACCTCGTGTATTTTATTCCATTTTGATCTGATGCAAGCCCAAATGCTGACCAGCTATTAGAGACTTCGGCCTCATTAACAGGAGGCTGTTGTCCAATCACTGAGTGGCTCCACTGTGCCGGGGGAAGCACAAGGGCGGGCAGGTGAGGACACTGCAGCGGACAGAGCAGGTCTCTGCTCTCAGGGAGCGCCGGTGCTCCCCAGAAAGACAAAGCCCAGCCCCCAGGCCTGGCCTGTCACCAGGAGGCTTGAGCAACCAGGACCAGCACAGTGGGTGGGGATGAGGAGGGTGTGGCCAGGATCAGGCGCCCACCAGGGCTCTGCTTCCTGAGACCTGCCCCCTGCCCTTGGTCCTAACTCTGCCCCTGGTGCCTTTGCATCTTGGGAGGAAGAGCTGAGAGGGGGAGGGGCCCGGGAGGAATGCCACACGTTCCATGGGCGCTGAGGACCCCAGACGTCCTTGGGAGGCTGCGGCGAGTCTCCCCCAGCTTAGCGCCCAGGCTCGCCCTCTCTGGGTCCAGAGGTCAGAAGCGGCATCGAGGTGTCGGCAGGGCTGTGTCCCACTCAAGGCTCTGGGACAGAATCCCTCTCCTGCTCTTTCAAGCTCCAGGGGCTGCCTGCATTCCCGGGCTCGTGGCGTCTTCCTCTTCCAAGCCAGCACGTAGCATTTTCCCAGCTCCCCCTGACTCGGGCCCTCCTGCCCCTCCAATAAGACCCTCTTAGGATGGTGACAGCCCCGCAGGCAGTCCAGGGTGACAGCCCCCTCGGGTCCCAAGTTCATCATGTCTGCGAAGTCCCTGTTGCCATGGAAGGTGACTTGGGCGCAGGTTGTGGGGATGGGGGCATCTTAGGGGCACGGTTATTCCGCCTACCACAGTGACCGGGAGGAGCCCTCTCTCTGGTTAACTGGAAGCCCATCCCAGGACAAACGGCGTGGACACATTCCTGCTCCCCTGTGTCCGGGAGAAACACAGACCTCACTCAGGACACGTGCAGTTTTCCTTGCTGAAAAGTTTTCTTAAAATGCAATGATTTGGGATTTGTTCACCGAGGAGGAGTCTCTGAAGCATGTGCACCTGTTTCTGCTTGCTCGGAGCTTGGAGAGCCCTTTTGGGGTGTAGAATGTTCTGGAGCCTCCTCTGCGGCAGGGCCCTAAAACAGACCCTCCGGGGAGTGAGATGCCCAGGGCCACCTCGCTGGGTGTGCCTGTATCTGAGTGCCCCCCTCAAGGCGAGCGTGGCCGACTCAGCGAACACTGGGAAGCCCACGGAGTGTCCCGTCTCCATGGGAACGGCCTGCACGGCAGCCTGGACTCCCGGGAGTGGGAGACGTTCTCACAAAGCATCATTAACCTGTTCAAGTCCGACAGGCGCCGTGGGAGGGCGGTCGGCGCTGAGTGCAGGGATCCGAGAGGGAGGCCGGAGGGTGCAGGGCAGCTTTCTCTGCGGGAGCCGAAGCCCCTGGGGCTGGCCGGGAAGGGCCGGGCACCATGGGAAGGCCCTCAGTGTGCCCGTCGGTCCCTCACAGGTCACTCCAGGCCATGTGTCTCGAGGAACAAGTTTGCAAAAGGAAAGGAGAGCCACAGGGGCCAGGGCGGCGCCCTCTCCGACCAGCGCCCTTGTCAGAGTGGCGGTCCGACCGGATGCGGAGCGGAGCCCGGGAGGACTCCCACTGAGAGACCCCGGGAGACCCTGCCGGGGACAGCACATTCACCTTGGGCCGGTGCGGGGGACACTGGCTGACCCCCTCGGCCCCAGGGAGGCAGTTTGGGGACCCTGGCAACGCTGAATGTGGTGTCTCTTGCTTGTCAGCCACGAGCCTCGGGCCAAGAAGCATCTGACCCAGAGGCTGTGCCCGCTGCTCCGCCCTCGGGCCGGTGGGGTCTCTACCTGCCCCAGGATGGCTAACAGGGAACACCCCCCGCTGTGGCTGCCCTCCTCCCTGGCCACCGCGTCCTGCGACTCCCAGAATCCTCTCTGAGCAGGGGGCGGGCTCTTCCTGCGATGACCATCCTGTGGAACCCCACACCTCGGAAAAGCTGGGTGGTCGATCGTTCCCAGATGGCCAGGGGAGGCTGCGAGCGAGGGTCTGTCCCAGGTCCGTGCCCTGCGTGCTGGGGGGGAAAGGCTGCCTTGATTTTCCTGGACTCTCCTCCGCCCTCACACGGCGCTCTCCCGGGTCCCTGTGTCTGTCCAGATATCCCCTTCAGTATGGACAGACAGGACGCGGCCACCGAATGACCTCATTTAGCAGGGTCGCCTCTGTGCAGACCGTCTTTCCAATAAGATCGGGCTCTGGGGTGCTGGGGTCAGGACTCCAACACGTGGTGGGGGGCACAATTCCACTCGTGACAGCAGGCACCTCGCTGAATCCGCAGAAGCAATAACATTGTTCTTCCCCATTTCTGTACATGGAGCGAGAGGCCGAAGCCACAGGCCTTCGAAACGTGGGGCCGGACTCAGCCCAGCCACCTCCAAGCCTGACGGCTCACACAGCGTCCGAGCGGTGCCCCTGCATTGCTGAGCAAGTAGCAGGTGGTCCCTGAGGATGGTGACCATGGTGACTGTCACCCACCCGGGGGCCCCTAGTGGGGAGGCCGAGAAGGTGTGCCAGGTGACCCCAAGTGGAATGGGTCAGCCCGCCGTCCAGGACGAAGACGGAGCCTGGGAAGCCAGCGCCCCACAGAGAACGCGGCAGGTGTGTTCTGAACGTGCTCCGACGACGAAGGGAATTCACTGCGATTGTTTGAATGCGAGAAATAGAGAACAACTTGAGCTAGCACAAGCCGGGAGAGGGGGGACTCAGGACAAGGATCCCTGTGTTTCTCGGGGTGCAGGTCAGAGGTGTAGGCCAGCCTGGGGGGCCTCTCTGGGCTTCTGCAGCTGGGCTTTGCCCCTCCCAGCCCAGCTCTCTCTGCAAGCAGGCCACTGGCAGTGGCTCGGTCTCCGCGTGTCCCCCTTTATGTGGACCTGTACTGCAAAGACACGAGAATCTCTCAGACCCAGATCCCAGGGCACAGAATCTGATCGCCCAACTCTGGTCACGTGCCCACACAGCTGGGCCAGGTGTGAGGTGGCCAGGTGCAGATGTGGTGGCCAGTCCGCTCCAGGGGCGAGGGAAGGGTGGCGGGGGACCGTGTAGGCTGAGCAAAGACCCCCGGGAGGCCTCGCCCCGTGGCCCACCTCAGATGCTGGGCTTGGCGTCCGTGGTTCCGGAACTGGGTTTAGGAACCGGGGACCCCGAGAGGAACTGGAGTCGGCACCTTTGTTCCGAGAACCTTGGGTTGCGGAGCGGGAGGGTGCTCTCCGCAGAGCCGGCGCTTCCAGCCCGGCGAGCGCAGCTCCCCACTGCTGCAGACGGCCGCCTGCCTCTGCTCGGTTTCTTAGCAACTAAATACCTGACTAATATTCAATTTTTTCCAGGGCTTTAAGAGCCGCAAGATATTAATTCCAAGTAAGACATCTAAATTGTTACTCTGGAAACTTGCTTGCCAGCTCTTCACAGATGAGACGATGAAATGCCACATTAAAAATATCCCTGACGATTTCACCCCTGCCTTCCCCAGGAGGGACTGCGAGTCCCTGTCCCCAGGTCCGCTGGGCTGGCCGCCGCCGTGAGCCCCGTCCCTCCCTCCGCGCAGCCCCCGCAGGGAAGGGGGCAGTCGGGGCGCGGGAGAACTCCAGCGAACCCCTGTCATCTGTGAGTTTGCAGCCTCTCTGAGGCTCTGTCTGTCTTCCGGAGGCTGGGAACAGGGCGCGCACTCCCAGGGCGGCCACAGCGACTCCAGGAGTTTCTGCAACACAGAGAGCAGAGGAAGCTGGGGAGGGGGTCAGCGACGGAGGGGAAGGTCCACAGCATGAACAGTCACTGGCTGAGGGAACAGGCCTCCGCGACCGAGGGCGTGTCCACGGGTGCTCAGAGTCAGAGGTACAGCTTCTGTGCGTTTACTGGGAAAACAGTGAAAAGCAAACTGGCCTGTTCCCAGTCCACATCCTGACCAGTGAACATGGGACAGATTGGAAAGCAACGCTGTGCTCGGCTCCATGAGAGAGGGGGGACACGAGGCAACCGCTCCGGTCTCTGCCAGTCCCCCACGCAGGCCAGGTCCCCACGCAGGGCCAGGGACCCCATGCAGGGCCAGGTCCCCCACGCAGGCCAGGTCCCCCACACAGGCAAGGTCCCCCACGCAGGCCAGGTCCCCATGCAGGCCAGGTCCCCACGCAGGCCAGGTCCCCCACGCAGGGCCAGGGACCCCATGCAGGCCAGGTCCCCAGAGCGCGAAGCCACCAGGTGTTGGCGCAGGTGCGGTGTGAGGCCTGCTGGCTTATCGCTGCCCTCCTGCGGGGCCTGTGCTCCGGGCAGGCCTGGCGGGCAGGCAGGGCTTCCCAGGAGCAACTTGCTGCCCACGGGAGAAACTTCCCTGAGAGGGGGTACAGAGCCTGCCAGCCACCTGGACCGCAGGTGGGAGCCTCTCCTGCCTGCCGAGTGCTGTGGGCAAGTGCCCGCCTCCTGGGGCCACCGTCCGCCCGTCTGGCAGTGCCGCTGGTCTGTGAAAGGGATCGTGAAGCCAGTGGCTTCTGCTGGTTCACGGAAGCTCCGGGCAGGCCAGGCGCTGGGCCAGTCTGGACCTGATCACGCCCTGTTGTCACCTTAACCTCTGCTGGGTGGGGCTGTCACCGTGACACTTCCTTACAGACCAGACGCCAGGCCCTGGGAAGGCGTCTGCTCAGAGGCCCCGAAGCAGTCTGTGGCCAGCCCGCTGAGGCCGGCCTGGATGCATTGTCTTCCCGGTGAAAATGCGCTGAGCGGAGACTCGGGTGGGCTGCCCCAGGGCCCTGAAGCCGCTTGCCGGGGCTCCGCCAGCCGGAAATCCTCAGCAACTGGTCACCACACAGCGGGGTGTAGCGGAGACTCATGCAGAACTTAATTGAAATGGAGTTTAAAACAGCTTCACTGTTAAGTGCATTTTATTCTAATTCCTCCAAAATTAGTCGTCCGTGTACAGTGAATGAGGGAGCCAGAAACACGCGTGATGAACTTTCCCAGATGCCCGCGCGGCGGGGAGAGAGGCCGGCGTGGCCGAGAGGGCCGCCCCCAGCGCCGACCCGTGGCCGCCCCTCTGCTCCGGGGCACGCAGGTCGGTGAGGAGCCTGCACTGTCAGACACACGTATGTGCAAACGAGGCCACGTTTCAGCCACTTCAAAAAACCCCAGAGGAGAACACAGCCCAGAAAAACAGCCCTGCCGTGACCTTCACAGTGAGCAGACAGTGAGAGCAGACAGTGAGAGCAGAGGTTCCGAGATTTGCAGAGGGAAGCAGCCCAGGCCTGTGCTCCCCACCCGGTCCCTCTTCCAGCCCGGGCCCCTGCGCCCCCACTCAGCCCGCAGAGACCAGCGTCCTGGAGACTGGTGCAGGCAGGCCCTGGGCCCGAGTCTGACGACCTGGGAAGCAAAGGCTGAAGCCCGATCTGTGTGTGGACAGTACCCGGCAGGAGGGGAGCGTGGGGGCGCTCCTCAGGTCAGCCTGAGCCGTGCTCCGGGCCTCAGAACACACCCTCCTAATGAAGTAATAAAAGCAGTGTGAGATTGGCAACCACCCAAGGACATCTAAGTGACACCGCCTCCCCTTCCTGCCGTGATAACAGAGGAACGGGCTCGGATGCCCGAGACCACGGTGCTCCCCGGGACCTGCCCGGTCCAGAGGAGGAATGCAGATATGCACATTGATGTCCTCACACGCATCACCGGTGGCCACCCCAGGGGCAGCGGAAATGCTCCCACAGTGACAGAGCTGGACGTTCTAACTACTTACACTTACTTCAGTCACCTGCTTGCCTCTTATTTATTCTAGCTTCCAAGAAAACACACAGATATAAAATGCACTGTGCGCTCATTCTTTCTTCAAAAAGCGTTTAATTCCAATATGTACCAGGATGAAGACAGCCAGGTGCTAGGACGAGGCGTCCCTTTAAGCAGAGACATGCTGGCCGGCTGGTGTTCCCGCGGCTGTCCCCACGTGCCCCATGTGACTGCCGCACTGTTCTGTGTCTAAGGAGGACTTGGTGTGGGGCAACCAGGTCACGGGAGTTCCAGAGCCCAGCGCGCCGGCTCGGGGCCATCCCTGGGGTTCGGAGAGGAGGGTCCTGGCGCTGGCCTTGGGTGGCAGCTCTTCTGAACCCTGTGCCTCCTGTTCTTTCCACCTGGGGGCCAGGGGCCTGCTTCTCCAGGCACTTGGCACCTACTGTCTGCCCACTGCGTTTGCCCCGTCCCAAACCCCACATCACCGGTTTGACTTCACAGATCCACATGGGCTGACCCCATGAGCATCCCTGCTAAGCACCCCAGGGTTTGAAAGATGATGCCCAGGTGTGGGTTCCTCAGCTTTCCCCATGAGAGGTGAAAGGTGGGGGTCTGCCCACGCCACGGCCCACCACCGTGAGACTCGCCATCAGAAGCTGTGTTGCCTGTACTCTACACAGACTGAGGCGGGGGTCTGGCTGCTGACAGATGCTTTTCTGCCAGAGTTCCCAGCCCATCCGCCCTCCACCCCCATCCAGATGTGACTCCGGGTATCGTGAATCAATCACAACCTTGGGAATTTCAGCTAACAGATGTTCTCCCTAGAGCTTCTAATGCAAACTGTTTAGCCCACAGATTTCTTGGGCTTTATTTATTTATTTTATTAAGAAGGGCCAGGTGTCTGTAAGATGGCAAATGGCATGGACATTGTTTGGACGTTGGACACATGGACAGATCTTCCTTAAATAAAATAAATGCATCGTCTGCAGCAAGCATGCTGGGAGATGCCCAGGCGAGGTCCCTGCTGCCGGCTCCGGCTCGAGCCGGTGTCTTCAGGCAGCAGACGGGTGCACTGCGGAGCATCGGAAATTAATCACTACTGCCAGCATTTTAATGAGCAGCTGCTTCTGGAAACACTTTGGAATGAACGCAATCATGACCACCAAGTCTGTCTGAAAGAAGATCGGGGTGCTAGCTTAAAAATAAAAGGCCTTTCGGCGTGAGAGGTGACCAGCGTTCATTGAGATCAGTAAGAACAGCTGTTCTGGAACCATTAATTCAGGCAGGAGCCCAAACAGTGTTCCGATGAGGGGACAAAGGCAATGGGCATCGACGAGGAAGGGAAGGAGACCGCTCCATCCACAGCAGGAAGGCGTTGCTGTTGGTGCAGTTTTAACACAGTGACACTGATTATAGACAGTGTTTGATACAGTAACACAGTGACACTGATTATAGACAATGTTTGATACAGTAACACAGTGACACTGATTATAGACAGTGTTTGATACAGTAACCTAGTGACGCTGATTCTAAGCAATGTCTTTAATTTTCCGGCTGGTATCATAATGTGTGTTTTCTTGTTACCTTTGCAAACAGTTCCTTGGGATACAATGTTGCCCCAGGCCTGGCCAAAAGGTTACTTTGTCCACTTTTAACATCCAAAGTGTTGAGGCAGGAGATGGGCCAGGCAGCTCGTCTGGGACGGAGCCCCGGCTCCATTGCACGAGGGCTGCGTCTAAATGATTGTTTACAGGGGTCATAAAGCTGCCCTTTGTGAAAGCAAAGGAGAATGAACTTTGAAGTAGTTCTTAACAAGACTTGTTCAGGAATGAGCCCCTGTCACGGGACCCTGAGGGGCTCCTGCTGACAGTAGCCCAGGTGGAAGCTCAGAGCACTGAGGAGTGTGCAGGGACCCACCCCCAGGACTGCCCTGAGTTGCCACGTGGTCCTGCGGGGACTCGGTTTCCTCGTCTGCACAGTGGGGAGAGAGCAGCCTCCCTCTTCTCTGGGGTTTTGCAAACAGATGATGAGGCCGTGGTGTGCTCCTCCTTCAGTGAACAAAAAGACCCCGGTGTAACCCAGCATCAGTTCTGCCTTCCCTCACTCAGATCCTCCAAAACGGGACTCAGACACTGTTCCTTGGTGCAACAGAGAGCATAAGCACGGCAAGTCAAAGCCGTACTGCTGTGCCTGCTTCCCTGGGAAGAGATGCAGGCTTCTCTGCCAAACTCCCGTGGTGACAAACAAGGTAGAAACGACTCAACCCAACACAAAGATCGATGGTGTGCCTTCTGCGCTTCCTCTGGCTGGGCCAGGACGAGAAGAGGCGCCACGGCTCGGGAAGGCGGGATGCCTGCGAGTGAGGACCAAGCAGTTAAATGCCCACAGTGCACACCGCAGCCACGGACGGGCTCCTCGCAGAGGCCCGATGCTCGCCTGGCCTGGAAGGCTCTGCTCCCTGCAATCCCACTGAGGCCGCGGTGCCCCCGCCCAGAGCCAGCTGTCAACCCTCCGAAGGAAGCCCTCCCTCTGTGTCCAGTGTATTTCCCCGGGAGTCCGCGGGCAGGGGCTTGAATCTGCTCCTGTGCTACCTTCAGGGTGGAGTGGGGAGGAAGGTGCCCGGCACCGGGAAGGAGCTGCTGTGGCCTCGTGGGAAGCCTTCCCTGCCGGAGCACCCCAGGAGCCAGATACTCTGAAAGTGAGGCGGCCACAGAGGTGCTGGGAGCCGACTGGGCGGAGCAAACTCAACCTCCTGCGTGGAGCCAAACTCCCGCGGGGCCTCCGGCTGCGGGGAGCCCACGTGCGTGCACGGAAGTTGAGCCGCAGAGAACCTGCTCGGGCATCGTAAGTGGCCGGAGTTACGCCCTGGCACAGCCCCTCTGCTTTGCGTGACTGCTGCTGGGAGTCCACGGCCCAGATGGTCACCTCTGTCTGCCGGTCACTGACGGTCACCACTATAGTACTGTCCTCTTGGGTCCCTGGTCCTCATTTGTGATAGGGTCATATTCCCGGAAACCTTCAAGGGAGCCCACCAAAGGACACTGCGTTCGTGACGTCACCTCCGAAAGGTGTGCCACCTCTGCTCCCCCGCCCAGCACGTCCGTGACCGGAAGCTAAGTCTGGTTTGCACGTGGCCCATTTGACCAGTGTCATCTGATCCTGCAAACAACCTGGTCTGCGGCGGGGAGTTTCTGGGTGGAACGTCTCTCCCTGGGCTTGTCAAACCCCCTTGGTCTCAGCAAGTCAGGGCTCCTCACGGCCCCGTCTGAGCCCAGCCCTTGGCCAGACAGAGCCTGGGCCCCCACGGGGTCTCCATGGGACCCTTGTGGCCAGCGATGCCTGGAGGTCGAAGGGGAGGCCATGCGAGCCACAGCCAGGAGTCACGGACGCTGAGGGCAGTCTGTCCTCAGTCCTCAGACACAGCTCTGTGTGAGCATCCTGCCCGAGGCAGACGGCCCCTCTGCCCCTCCCCGAGCCTGCCGCCTCCCACGGAGCGTGGGTTCAGTGTGTGGGCTGAGAGGTCCTTCTGGTGCATCCAGCTTGCCCTCAGCTCTGCGAAGCCCAATCAGCACAAGATGGTGATTGTAGGGAACCACATAAAAACCATTGTAAAGACCCACCTCCTCTTCTTGGGTGTCACATCTAAAAGAAAGACTTGATTTGCCTTGGAGGGAGGGTGTGTCCGTGTGTGTGTGTGTGTGTGTGTGTGTGTGTGTGTGTGTGATTTTTAGCCCACATTTTAAGGAATCGCCCTCCTTTGCCAGAATAAAGCGTTACTATGGTGAACAAGGCCAGTCTTCCCATGACACCTTTTTGCAGATGTTTCCTGGACATTCTGGGCCACAGGGTGGGCTCCCAGTGAGGAGGGCGGGGGGCTGCAAACCCACGGGTTCCAGCAGCCGCACCACGACTCCCGCTCCGTTAGCGGAGCCTCTTTGTGATTCCAGGGTGCAGGGCTGGACTCCTTGGCACCCCCTTAGAGGAAACAGCCACCCTCAGAAGATGGAGCCACAGACCCCAAGTCTGGGCGAGGTTCTTAGGGCCTGCCCCACCCCCACCGAGCTCCTCAGAACACAGCCGCTTCCATGGGGACGGACCTGTCCCCTCCCTCCTCATGCCAGAACTGGCTGGGCCGGGGCCACGGTGCAGGGTGAGCACCCCAGAACCAAGGGTCCTGGGCACTCACCAGATGGCAGGTGATCTGGGTGTGTCCCCAGAACCTGGAGCAGTAGAAGGTGGGGAGAGGGGTGACTTGATTTCATCCGCCTTTGACCAGATGACCGTGTGAGCAGACGGGGGGGGGGGTGCACAGGTCCTTTGGAGCCGGCTGCGACGTCCAGGTGGGAAAGGACAGTGGAGGTGATGCTGGGGGGGGAGGGCTTTCCATGAAGAGAGAAGTTCGTGCGGGTCAGAGATCAGGGCGCCAGCACGCATTCGTGAACCCCACACCCGGCCGTGGCCAGAGGGGAACCTAGCTGCCGACGCATCTGTCCGCGCACGAGATGTGGCTTCAGAAATACCGAGTGTGGGTCCCGCGGCCCGTCCTCCTCAGGCTAACGCTCGTGGGTGCCGTCTGCAGGTGGCGGGAACCCGTCGCCAGACCTCAGAGTCCCAGCTTCCCCTCGAGGCCGCGCGTGGGAGACGGAGGGACGTTCCTGAGGCGCCCGTGCACGTGAACGTCTGGGTCAGACCAGCTTCTGCACCTTGGAAACGATGGTAAAGCCACTCGTCTGAGGCTGAGGAGCACATACAATAAGCACCATGAGCCCGGCCGGTGTGGCTCAGTGGCTGAGCGTCGACCCTGCTCCAAGAGGTCGCCGGTTCGATTCCCGGTCAGGGCACATGCCCAGGTTGTGGGCCCGATCCCCAGTGGGGGGCATGCAGGAGGCGGCCAGTCGATGTTCTCTCTCATCGATGTTTCTGTCTCTCTCTCGCTCTCACTTCCTCTCTCTCTAAAATCAATAAAGGAAAAAAATCTTTAAAAAAATAAAATAAGCAATAATACCTACCACTCCTAGGTGCTTGGGCATTGTGCCAAAGGGTTCACCTACGAACCTCGTTTCATTTCATCTTCAAAACAAGCAGCCGGACAGATGCGGTCGCCTGCCTCTCACAGATGACATGCCACGTGTCAGCGTTCGGACATTTGCCTGCGACCGTCCAGCCATCAGGGCAGGGCTGGGTCTCCCAACCACACTGTCGGTCTGGGAGCATCAGCCTCCCCACTGCTCAGGTCCCCACACACACGCCGGATGCGTGTGCCTTCCACGGACGGGGACCAAAGCCAGCTCCCCAGCCCCCGAAGCACCCCGCCAGCACCACGGGGACGAATCCAGGTCTGAAGCAGGCGATCGCCTCCCAACACGCCAGGTCCAGGGGGCTCCCAGACTCCTGCTCTCACGTGGGCAGGACACCGGGTTACAAAACGAACACAACCTCGGGTTCACTTCCGAAGCAGAGGCACCGCTGAGGCAGCACCTTGCTCCCCGGAGGTGCCCACGTCCTAACGGCCGAACCTCTGAATGTGTCCTTTACCAGGTGAAGGAGACTCTCAGATGGGTTGTGTTGAGGATCATGAGAGGGAGGTCATCCTGAGTCCCCCGAGGCCCGACATCAGCACAGCAGTCCTCACAGGAGGGAGGCGGGAGGGTCCGAGGTCCGAAGGACACGTGACGACGCAGGGAGGGAGGAACGAGGCGCTGGCCGTTCAATGCAGACAGCCTCTGGAGTCTGGAAAAGGCCGGGAAGCGGAGTCCCCAGGACCCCCAGAAGGAGCCCGCCCTGCTGGCTTCTTGACTTTGGGCCCAAAAGCCCCATTTTGGACTTCTGACCTCCAGAGCTGTAAGATAAGAAGCTTATGGTTTTTACGATCATTTGTTACGTGGCCATAGAAAACTGTAGAAAACTAACACGGACGTCTCGGTGGGAGGGCTCAGGGAACCAGCTCGGAGACGGAGAACCAGGCTGTGCAAACGAGGAAGCCAGGCACGGGGTGCCCTGACGCCGGTCCCTGGCTGCACCACCAGACTGCCACCACAGGGCACTCACCAGGGACCCTGTCCCCCCAACATCAGACTTCCAACCTCCCGCAGCTGCCCTCTGCCCGACCCCGGGTCTGTTCTCTGCCAGGACTGCGAATTCTGGGCAGAAGCGTCTCGCTGGCTTCCTCCAGCCCTGCCCCCCCCCCCCCCGGGGGGCTGAGACCCCGCCTTCCCCTTCCCGGGATCCTGAAAGCCGGTGAGTCATCCACAGGCTTACAAGCCCACCGGCAGCTCTCCTGGGCGGTTCACTTAACGTTTCCCCAGGTCACCAAGTGTTTTTCCACAGGTTGATCTTTGTAAGTTCCTTGGTACAGAAGAAACATTTGGAGGTCCCTATTTCGGGAGTGTTGGTGGTTGGTGGTGGTGTTTAAAGCGACACAGTGAGCAGCTGCCTAGTTAACTCCGGGCACTCTTGTGGTGATGTCTTTACGATCAAGTTCTCAAAGTGACTGTGTTGTACCCAGGGTGTTGCAGCAGCTGAAGCTTCTGTTCTGTCTCGCAAACCCGGCATCGTTGACCCGGAGCCCGCCGCCAGCATTCTTGTCGCTGAGACACGCTCGTAGGAGAAGGGGATGTCACCATTTTACAAGTGGCAGCAAAGCTTTAAAATAGCTGCTCATTAAACAGGGTTTCTCAGGACTACAGGGTGGCGTCTGAGGTCCTGTGGCCGTTTTTTTGTTTTGGAGACAGAGTGTGGGAAATTGAATTAACAATTTCACACTCTCGCGTTGGTGTCGAGAAAGGTTATACTTGCGTGATACGTAGTAACTCTTCGAAGGTTTCCTAGGTGCCACCATCATTTGCCTGCACGCTAACAGGTCTGAGACTTGGTGCTGGAAACACGGTCCAAGTATGAGTCGTCACCGTTTTCGTTAGTTTTCAATGTGGAAAGTCCAGCCTGAAAGCTATCTTTGCACACGTGCACACATACACACGCATACACACATATGTATTCACACATGCACACACGTGTATATATGAACTGATTAAACTCTCAAGTGTGCCCATTCCCAGATAATATGTTTTACGTCAATTATGAGATGCGAGATACACTCCCACCTCATGGATGTTGGACGTGGTCAAATGATCTTGCAATTCCTTTGCTACTAAACTGCCTGTGTCCTTGGCCCATAAACAGCCCGGCCGCACATACAGGCATCTCCCTCCTTCCCGCCTGACTTCCCAACTCCTGCACGGCGTGTTTTTCCAATTAATCAGAGGGTGAGGAGCGGCCCAGCTAAGAGACAGGGACCTAGAGGCGAGGTTTGTCATCGATTAAAGAACTCGACCTGAATTAGTATTAGGTTTTCCCTATGTTTAATTAAGTCTAATTAAACAGTGCCGACATCTTCCTGGCACCTGTGGTGTGATTATGTTAAAAATTTAATGCCTGTGAAGGATTAGGCTGGGGTTCTAATCCATCGCTAACAATCTGGTCCCTCTCTGGAGCACTTTTATTCCGTTCTGCTGTGGTGTAATGAGCTACTTTCCAAAGGAAACTGGGAAGCCTTCCGGCAAGGACAGGCCATGGCTGGCCCAGCGAGTGGGGGGAGGCATCGGGCCAGCGTGACCCGTGCGCATCCAGCAGCGGTGGCTGGGCCACAGCGGGGCTTCGCGCCAGGAAGGACGAAGGCCGGAGGCTTCCGGAGGTGTGTCCCGGTGCCGCGGACGGTGGAGGACCGGGACCCCAGGACGCCGGCTTCACACTGAGCATGCCGCTGGACTTGTTTCCCGAAGGGCTGTCAGCTGCGTAATGAAAAATTATTTGTGTATGTTTCCCCCTCTCTCCCCTCAGCACGTTCGTCCTCGCCGGGAAAGAAACCCTCTGGGCAGAGCTGAGCACCGACCTCAAAGCTCTCACCTCCCCGGAAAGGCCGCGGACACTTCTGGGAGCAAAACCAGAAACGCCGAGTCAGGAGTTTGCGGACCTCACACTTCTCGGGAGGAAGTCGGTCGCCGGTGATCAATGGTGGCCTGCGCTGCTTCTCCCAGAGAGACCCCCACTGCTGTTCACATGTGCAGCGGTCGCACAGGGACCCTGGCAGCTGGACGCTTTGTTTCAGTTCTCTAACGATTGCTAACATTGTAACATGTTTGGGCATGAAAGAGGTTTGCGTAATTAGTTTCCAATGGGCTGGGACTGAGCGGTCAAGTTCTCGGGGTCTGCACAGTCTCCCTCCTCCGGCAGCAAGTAGCTGCCTCTGCTTACACCGTGGGAAGAAGCCCCGGAGCCCCGTAAACGCGAGTGGACTTTCCCAAAATTAAACCAGCCCAGCAGAGACGAGTCCTGGTGGTGAAAGAATCACTCTCGACGTCCTGGGGGCAGAGAGGATCATGAACGTCACACGTCACAGTGACCCCCGAGTCTTCGGAAAGCGACCCGGAGAATGACCCCCAGAAAGGTAGCTTCCCTTCCACACCTGCAGCTCCCACCCCAAACCCCTCCCAAGGCAGGACGGATGGAAGGAGATGGCAGGAAGACAGGCGTGGGCTCAGAAAGCCATCATGATCCGGGGACCCAAGGCGCTGTTTCTGCCCATGTCGTGGTTGGAACGCGGTGGCTTTCGTGACCTGCAGGGCCGTCTGTACAGCTTTGCTGTGCCCAGGGACATTCCACCCCGGAGCGGGCAGGCACGGCCGATTGGAAATGTGCCCCTGTGGAAAGCCTCCGCTCTCTGGCGAAGGCACCCCGAGAGAAACAGCCGGGCGGTCCCAGCAGCGGCAACAGTGAGGAAGGAGCTCCTACCCGCCTGGTGAGAAGGCCGAACCACACCGGACTTTGAAAGGTAACCTCACACCCGTGTAAGTGGCTAGGGGGCTCATTGTAAAGTCCACATGGCATCTTACTAAACACTTCCAATCGACAAAAGGGGTGGACGCTCCTTACCCCGGGGCCTGTTGCCCTGTAGTGAAAGAGGTCAGCATTATGCAACATTGTTTCCATCGCTGCATAATTAAGGTTTACTGGGGTGGGGAGGAGAGAAAGGGAGCAAGCCAACCTGTTCTGGAGCGCTAAGTACATCTGTGTGAGCGCACGTGTGTGCATGCACGCCTGTGGGTGCGTGAGTGCGCTTATGTGCACGCAGGTGCATGCATGTACCTGTGTGCACATGCATGTGTGTGTGTGTGAGCACGTGTGCCCGTGTGGAGGGATGTGTGTGCCCGTGGGGGGGGGGGGTGCGTCCTCATTCCCCCAAACAACCCCCACCCCTTCACCGGGCTTGGCATACAGAAAGCATTTCTTCTTTCCTTTATTTTTTTTGGCACGGAAGTTGAATTTGACGTGACTATCAACAGGCAAAGATTCAAGCCTAAAGAATAAATCAACAAAGCTCATCTGAGACACAGAACTTTAATGCATAAGTATATATTTAATGTGTCTGCTGAGAAAATGTCTAATTGCCCTGTCACTGAACAAAGCCCGCGTTCAGCGGTGATCAGTTGCCGTCCTTTACTCCTGAAGAACCCGCGGAGACCTGGGGCAGCCTGGCAACTCCGGAGCCACCTGCCGCACAGACGGCCAGCCCGGGCATCGGGGGGCAGCAGACGGTGTGAGGAGGGCGGGGGACCTCCCACATGCTACATCGGCCACCCAGGCCACCGCGCGTGGCAGGAAGCAAGCTCCCTCTGAGCGGTGTCCCCTTGGCTCTGGGCTGCTCTTTGTGGGTCTGCGTCTCCCCAGATCGCGGCGGCTGCATTCTGCCACCGGGAATTCCGCTTGGCCCGAGGCTGGGTTCCCACGTTCAAAGAGAAACCAGGTCGTGTTTCAGAAAGAGGGGGGCCCACAGACCAGTCGCTCAGCCTCCGGCTGTAGGGGCGCAGCTGGCCGCACCTTCCACGGCTGATTTGAAGGTGCCTCTTTCCACGCGGGGCTAGAAGACCCAGACTCCGGGTGCGAAGCCCTAGGACTTAGCCCTGGGGTCATCGGCACAGGAGGGAGACTCGCCCTTTTGAACAGCACCGGGGGGCCCATTTGCGGAGGAGGTAAAGCGGGGTGGCTGTGGGTTATAGGAAACTCATCGAAAAGCAACTTGCTGACGCATCTAGACCGTCGCGGGCAGGGATGAGGCCCGGCAGTAACATTTGAGGAACTCATTGATTCCCCGGCCCTTCTGGGCGCGCGGAGCGGTGCTTTCTGCTGACTGCGGTCCCTGTGGACTCATTTCCCGGCGCAGGCCCGCGCCTGTCACCCCACCCCCCTCCCTCCTTCCCCGAGTCTGGGTACCAGCGGTGGCCGTCGCAGGGCCCGGACCATCCGAATGCCCGGAGGGACTTCTTGCTGATGGCCCCAGCACTTGGCATATTTATTACGAACAGCGGAGCCGAAACCACGCCCTGTGCTTCGTGCAGCCTCGGGTCCTGGCCACAGGGCACGGGCCCATGCATGTCGGTGGGAGACAGGACACACCAGGGAGAGAAAACAGGAATTTTCCTGCCCTCTCTGGTCCCCTTCCTGAGACAGCGCCCAGGGCGGCCATTGTGTTTCTTTTTTTACCTCTTGTAAGAAGATTATTTTATTTACCGACAGAGAAGACAAGGCTTTGCCACGATGTCTGCATCGCGGGTAAAACACAGAGCCCCGCACATCGGTCCTTCTATTTGCTTCACCGGATTGTGATCTACAAACTAACGGGCGCGTGAAACACGGAGATTAAAAAACCTGTTCCTGATATCCTCTTGGCTTCAAATGCCGAAGTGTTCTTTGTTGCGTTGGGGGGTTGCCCCCTCTTTGCCTTCCTGGTTTGTTCCCGAGGCCGGCGTGTGCGCGCCGTCTGGTCGCGCGCAGTGTCCCGCACGCTCGGCCCCGCCTTGCTGCTTCTCGCGGCCGCTCCGGGTGTCCCGGGGCAGCGGAGGAGCCAAAGCCCTGAGCCCCGCGGCAGCCAGCCAGAGCCACGGGCTGGTCACGCAGTGGCCGTGGGCCATGGGCAGGCAGGGTAAGCTCGTTTTTGTAGCTAGCAAGAACCCGACAGGCATTTCGATTCTTAGAATATTGATAGATTGATAGACGCACTAACTACTGTGCTTCTGAGCCTCGCGAGTGGTCCGCCGGGACAGAGGAGGCGCTGCGCTCAGGCCAGGTGCTCGGGCAGAGCTCAGCGTCAGGCTCAGCGCCTCAGCTCCAGGCTGCGTGGGAACGCGGGAACGCGGAGGGCGGCGCAGGGGTGCTCGCTCTCTCCTCTTAGCTCTGACCCCCGAAACGCACCAACAACCTGTCCTGCAGAAGGGAAGGGGGACGCGCAGAGACCTCCTGCTCCGGACCTGAGCTGGGGCTCCAGCACCCAGGCCTCGTGGGAAACCGCTGCGTCGTGGGAGACTGGCTTCTGGTCGTGAGAATCATCGTGTGGGGTCTGGGTCACCCTCTTGGCAGCCAGGCTGGGATCATTTCATCTGAAGTCACACCAGGGCCTGCCTTCTCGTGGGCCTGATGCTTGCGGAGGGACACGCTCCGCGCCGTGGAGTGGTCAGGCGGGCTGTCGAGTCCCCTGCCCCAGCGTCGGCGTCACCTCCAGCCGTACCTGAGGCCCTCCGTCACTCAGGACTGGACTCCGGCGTCTTCATGCCCACCCCCACCATCGGGGGGGCGGGGGGGGGGGACCTTCCCTACCGCACACTGAGCGCGGCATCGCGGAAGGCCGGGAATTGCCTCCTGTCCTAGAATGTCCTCCGAGTACAAGTCGGTCGGCTCCCTAAACCCTCCCGGCGACGCCCCGAGTGACAGGGATGCGCCCACACCTGCTGCCTGGCACGGGGGTAGAACCCGGGTCCTGGATCGGGGGGGAGGGGGTCTGTCTGCAGGATGGGAAGGCGCTGGCCGGGGAGGCAGAGACGTGAGAACACACACGAAGGCCCGCGAGGAAGAGCCTGGCTGGTCTCGGAACCTGCAAGAATCCCGAGAAGGGAAGGATGCTGGTGGGTTTTCCACCTGAGCTGGTACGTTAGAGCCGGTACGTGGTTCCCGGTTTCTGGAACATTTTCTTTCCCGGCTCTCACGCCGGCCGCTTCGGGAAACGTCCAGGAACAGGGCTGTGATTCCTGTTTGAGGCAGCGCATCCCAGGGGGCCATCCACACTGGGGACGGGAAGCTCTGTGTTGCAAGGGCCGGACGATCTCGTGACCCCGCAGCTGAAACAGGGCACCCCAGTCCTGATTTCTCTCTTGCTTTTTAAATCTCTATTCTTGTGCAAATGCACCCATTCCATGGCGCCTCTATCGGGTTTCGGGCCGATGTACGGGTGGAGTAGGTGCTGGTGCGGGAAGGCCCTGGCACCCAGTGCTCAGATCAGGCACAGGGGAGCAGCAGCCCAGGGGGACCTGTGAGCACCCAGCAATATCAGCATAACGAGTATTAGCCTAGCCACAGTAAGCTGCCAGGGTTGATGGATCTCTGCTGAGTGCCCGACACTTCGTTACAGTTGCACCAGGTCAGCGGCCAGAGAAGCCCGCCAGCCCGCCAAGGAAGCAGAGCCCCCCGTTTGCAATCAGACACACAGGTACCCCTTTCCTCCGCCTGGACCACAGACACAGGATGAAATGCCCAGCATTCTTCCCGAGAAAGATGTCACAGAGTACAGTTCCTGGCAGCCAGTCTATTCACGGACCCACTGGCCAGGGTTTTTAGCCCAGAATAATCCCAACCCACGGCTCTGGGCATTTTCCTCTCATTGAGTAATATTCATAGGGCCCCATTTACATTTTCTGTGCCATAAATCAAAACTGAGATAGCATTGTTCCTCATTTGTCTTGCAGACGGTTCCAGTGGTATCTCGCCGCGGCGGATATTTCTAATATTTCTCAAAAATCGTAAGATAAACAGGTCCTGAATGTTGAGTGTGGCGGTGATGGTCACGTCCCCAAACCTGATCTCAGGAGTGCTGCTTTCTTGCCTGTGTAGTTTCTCTAAAAATGTAATATACAAATTGTGTCAAGCGAGCATTAACTATGGACTTGAAAATATTGACTTTGCTCAAACCCTGTCTCAAAGAGAAAAGATGAACAGTCGAGACCACGAGTAGACCAGCAGAGCAAGGGGATGAATTATGAATCAAAAGACAAAAATGTGTTTTTCCCCTTTCTGCACAGACATAGAGCAGGATATTATAAGCCTAAGGGAAAATAAATGTCTGTGCTCTTTACCTGTTTATTCAGCCTAATGAGCCCCCCCCGCCCCCCGCAATTTGTCCTGTGAGCATGAGCACACGGACGGAGCCAGCAGAGAACCGATTGGCTGGCTGATAACGACTCTAATTACAGGATATTGTCATCAGTTTGGACTCTGCTGCTTGGAACTGGTGATGCAGGCAGGCTTTGGCTTAAAAATTAACTTTATCATCTTTCTGGGGGAAATTAGATGTAGTCGACTAACCTTAGTACACACAGAATTACCAGGGGCGTGCTGTTTCTAAACAGGTCGAGGACATTTATTCCCCTGTAAATTCTTATGCTATGCTAATTGTAAACCTTACTAACCTGTGTTTAATTTATATGATGAAATAATGCGGCTTTTTATAATTAGAAACTAATTCCAAAGTACAGAATAAAAACACGCAAGTTCTTTCATCTCTGCTTCTCGAATGGTGAGCAGGGCTCTCCATGATCTGTCTGTTTGTTTTTGTCGTTGTTTTAATCCTCACCCGAGGACGTGCTTAGAGAGAGGGAGGGAGAGAGACAGAGACGGAGAGAGATAGAGACATCAATGTGAAGACAGAAACGTCGATCGGCTGCCTTGCACCCCAACGGGGGATCGAATCCACAACCCAGATATGTGCCCTGATTGGGGATCGAACTGACAACCCTTCAGTGCACAGGATGGCGTTCAGCCAACTGAGACGCTCTGGCCTGGCTCCCACCCATTTTTAATCAGTGAACCCCAAGGGGCACGGCCCCGGTGTCTGAATTCACGTGGAGGTCAATGCAGAGTAACAGAGCTGTTGTAAAACAATGTTTATTAATTCAGAGCGTCCGTCAGATGGAGGCGAGTCACCCATCCGGATGTGCCCCTTTGCAGGGTCCTCGTTCATCTTAGCGACGTCAGGGGGACTCACACGCTCTTGAGAGAGCACAGTTTTGGAGGAATCACTCTGTTTCTGCTCGCTCTCTGAGGACACCTGAAAGGCGTCCAAATGGAGGAGCTGCCTGGTAAGGTCTGAAGCCGGGATGGAGGAGACCTCAGATTCCCCTGAGAGTCCCTGTGGTGATGCCTTTGAAAGTCAGGAAGCAGAGGCAGCGAGGGAGGGCGAGATCCACACCTGGAGGGGATGGCGACCTGCAGGTTCCTGGCAGACCCTGCCCTCAGGGGACTTGGCCTGGGAGATGCTCCCAGGAGGCTGGAGCCCAGAGGATGGGGCTCCCTCCGCCAGCAAAGATCCACACACCTGAGCTTGGGATGGAAGCTTCAGAGAGCCCTGTTCAAGGGACCACGGGCCCAGGACAAGGGTGCATCTCCAGTGACCAGTGAAGACCAAGCTTGACAAGTGGCTCCCAGGTTCTGCTAACTCCATCCTTGCAGCCCCCACACACTTTAGCACTAACCTGGCCTGGGGGTGGAGCCTGTGCAATGATATCATTGGATTTCCTGCCGTGGGGCTTATGTTCCCCATGGTTCTCCAGGGAAACAGAACCAATGACCAACAGCGTATATATGGCAAGAGAGAAAGAGATTTATTATAGAGAATTGTCTCTCATGAGTATAGAAGCCGAGAAGTCCCAAGATCCATAGTTGGCAAGCTAGAGACCCAAGAGAGATAGATGATGGTGTGGTTCTAGTTTGAAGAAAAAAAAATGTCCCAGTTTGAAGATGGCAGGCAGGGGACAGGAGGTCTTTTGTTCTATTCAGGCCTTCAACTGATTGGGTGAGGCCCACCCATGCTGAGAGGGCAATCTGCTTTGCTCAATCTACTAATTTAAATGTCAATCGTATCCAGAAGCCCCTCACAGGAGTAATGTTTGACCAGGTATCTGGGCACCCTATGGCCCAGCAAGTTGACAATAAAATCAACTGGCCCAGAGCTCACTAATGGTTTTATGTGTCTCAAAGTAACGGATTTGCTGTATCTTACCCACCCTCCTTTGTGGAGTAAGTTCACCTTTTTACAGCCGCAAACAGGTGTGGCAGTCACAATGGCCGAGTTCCTCACATGTCATCAAATGTGGCAGCTGTGTCCCCCATCCTCCTGTGTCCACCTGGCTCCTCTTCCTCCCTCCCCTCCGTCCTTCGTGGAATCAGCTCGCTGGGACCTCCTTAATCATATGCAAACCAAACAGCAACAAAACCAGCCCTGTCCCCGGCGACTCACCGAGCCAAGGATGCCATGGGCGGGTTTAGCCCACGGCCAGACAAAACACACACAATAAATCATGTGCTTTTTCTAAGAGTCATAAACACAGCAAAGGACTGCTGTGGGGGAGTCAAAATGGCCTGCCCGGGGTTCCAGATCGCTGCCAGTGGATGGCCGTTTCTGCAGGGTGCTGAGCCGGCCTGGTGAACGGCCAGAGGCTTCTGTTGTTCCCAGATGCTCTCTGCAGGGCCCCGGGAGGGGGCCCCGGGAGGCCCTGTCTTCATGTTCCTCACCCACTGACTACATCAGTCTTTGTTCACTGGCCACCTGCTAATGGGGATGCAGGGCTCTGGGCTGGTTGATCAAAAGCAGAAAGTGTCTGCCTCCAGGAGCTGGAGCTAAGTGATGGCGGGCCCCAGAGATCTGTCCCCTTCCCATGTGTCCCCATTGTGGCCAGGACCTCCTCCCGGTCTGGATGGTGGAGCCCAGTCCTGCCTCCCTGCAACACGGGGGCGCCTCCCAACACATCTCGGAACCCCCCGGCTGGCTGTGTCCACAGCCCTCATGTAGATTCAGGGAAGCAACGGGCTCTCCACAGTGCCCTCTGGGCTCAAGCTTCTCCCGCCACAGGGTCACAGTCAGAAATTCACACAATCGGGAGAGACGACTGGGCTTCGCTCCTGGGGACTGCAGCATCGCCTGCCTGCACAGACCTGGGCCGAGCCTCTGGCACAAACCTCGGTCATGGATTCCAGGAATGCACAGGGTCCTTGGGCCTTTGCCCTGCTGTGGTCAGCCAGGAAATAGGCCTTGCCCAGGACCCGGGCCCCACAGCACAGACGAGGTCCACGCCTGCCTCCAGAATGGCCTGGTCATGACAGATCCTGACGGTCGTCCTCCCTGCCCCTTGGTCCCCCCAACGCTGTGTGACTCAGCCTCTGGTCTCCGCCTTTCTACCTGTTGCTGCCTCTACCTTGGGGCCTCCCTGTCCTGGCCAGAGCCTGGCCTGCAGTCAACTCACATAACCCCTTGCAGAGTGGGGACCCTGGGAGGTGACTCAGGGTCATTCTGTCCAGTGTCTGCACCTGGGATTACGTTTTCACAAGGTGAGAGCTGCACCAAGGCTGTGACTGGGTCTCCCAACCACCAAGTGTCACCACGTCCCCATCCAGGAAGTCCTGAAGCACATGACCACCAGTCCTGCTCTGAGCATGCGTGGCTCTCGACAGCACCCCCAGGTGCCAAGTGCTCGGGGATGCCACCTAGGCACCCACCTGCGTGAGAAAATACCCCCATGATTGGTTCTACTGGAAGCTGGCTCGGCTTATTGCAAAACTGTTGGGACAGTTTTTAAACAGGAAGCAGGAAAAGGGCGTCAGGCTGCGGCTCAATTCACACTTCTCTCCAAGGCACCGACTCCTTGCGGGGCCCCGCCCGCGGTCCATGCAGGTCATACACGCGCTGCAGTCCACGCGGAGGCCAGGCTGGCTGGCAGGTGCGCCCTCCCCCCGCTGGCCGCAGACTGGCCAGGACAGGCGCTTGGACAAGTGCAGCCCTAATCGGACTCTTAGGACAAGGCGTGCTGGGGACCCCGGACTCGGGCGGAGCGCTCGCTTCCGCGTGGGGCGCTGTCCTTCCAAGCAGGAGACTCCGCCAATGCTGAGCGCGAGGAAATGAAGCCATCTCCTCGGTAAATATTGTTTCCACCATAATTAAAATGAAGAAGTGGCCCGGCTGCCTGTCAGGCCGGCCCGGCTGTCAGAGCGGTCTAGTCACCGCGAAGGCAAGGCCCCTGAAGAGGCGATAAATCCCCACGCTGATGATGATTACCGTGATTAACGAGAAGGGAGCCTAATTAAAGCGTGCACTCTGGCCGATCAGCGCTCAGAGCGTGGGAACTATCCTGCGTATTAATGACAGAAGTCCCCGGCCGCCCTCCAGCAGGTGGGGGGGAGGGGCTGCGCCCAGGTCCAGCTCCGCCGACCGCCAAGGGTGGTGGGGCAGGGCGGGGAAGCCCAAGAGTAGGAAGGACCCCACAGGCCAGGAGGTTCCTCGGCCTGACGCTGCCAGCCCTTCTCTCCTCTGGTGACATCTGCTTTCCCACCTGCCTCCCGCTGGGGTCCGAGGCGCCTGGCCTTCTCTTGGGCCCGACCTTCCCTTTCCTTGGTGCGGTGCAGCTGAAAGCACCTCGGAGCCGCGCAGGCCTGAAGACACCCCTGTGCTGCTTCAGGGGCCCACCCATCCTCTGCCCCCCTCCCCCCACGTGCCCAGCAGCAGCAGTGGGTCCCAGCCGCAGTGGAGCGCAATCCCGCGTGACTGCCCACGTCCAGGACTGTGTCTAGTCTGCACTTGGTGCCCCCCCCCAAAAGATGTGCTGAGCGCATGGACGCCTGTTCGGGACTGTAAGTATCCAGTGAGTTGACTCGACCACAGATAGCAGCTCGCTGCTCAGCGCGCCGTCAGGACTCAGTAAAATGTCTTTGTTACCGTGGGCACTTAGCACAGGTGTGGTTCCGCTTTTTTGGTTGGAACAGAGGCTCCCCTCTGGGGGTGTCTTCACAGGAAGCCATCCAGGAGCGGGGGAGACCGAGGCACAAGGCTGGGGCGGCTCTCCCGGGGCCAGGGCAGGTTGTCTTGAATCTGGGCCACTGTCCCCACCTGCAGCTCCAGAAACGGCCCCTGTTCCCTGGCCTGCTGTGCGTGAGGCCTCCCCCAAGGCCCAGCAGGCAGCTGATGGATCTGCTCTAACTTCATGCTGCGGAAGGTGGCAAGGAAACCGTTTACAACCAATTTAACACGAGGTAGGAAGAGAGGTCTTACTGAGCCTGTTCCGTCTTCCTCTTCCTCAGCCACCTGACCTTACTCCTGGGCCAGTGGGCTGCAACTTCAGGGGTGACACAGGGAGGGCTCAGGTGCGGCCCTTTGTTGGGGGTGGGGGTCTGTCCTGCCCCTGGTCCGGCCCCTCTGTGGGAAGGACCTGTCTGCCACTGCAAGCAGCCTGTGCGTCTGGATGCTAGGTTGGGCTCCTGGCTCCAGCCCAGCCTGTCCCCACGTCCGTTAAATCCTCTGCAGTGAGCACAGACGCACACGAGACCACCGGCGACAGCGGTGAGCCGGGGCTCAGCGGCTCCGAAGGCCCACTCTCTGTCTGAGAGGCTCATGAGGACACAAGGACAAGCTGTGATTCGGCCTGCGCTCTGTGAATCGGCCTGCGCACTGTGATCCAGCCCGCGCGCTCTGAACCGGCCTGCGCTCTGTGATCCGGCCTGCGCTCTGTGATCCGGCCTGCGCTCTGTGATGCTCTGTGATGCGGCCTGTGCTCTGTGAACTGGCCCGTGCACTGTGAACTGGCCCGCGCTCTGTGATGTGACTTGCGCTCTGTGATGCTCTGTCATCCAGCCTGCGCTCTGTGATGTGACCCGCGTTCTGTGATGCTCTGTGATGCGACCCACGCTCTGTGATGCTATGTGATTCGGCCCATGCTCTGTGATCCGGCCCGCGCGCTATGAACCGGCCTGCACGCTATGAACCGGCCTGCGCGCTATGAACCGGCCTGCTATCTGTGATGCTCTGTGATCCGGCCCGCGCTCTGTGATCCGGCCCGCGCACTGTGAACCGGCCCGCGCTCTGTGATGTGACCCGCGCTCTGTGATGCTATGTGATTCGGCCCGCGCTCTGTGATGCGGCCCGCGCTCTGTGATCCGGCCCGCGCACTGTGAACCGGCCCGCGCTCTGTGATGTGACCCGCGCTCTGTGATGCTATGTGATTCGGCCCGTGCTCTGTGATGCGGCCCGCGCTCTGTGACCAGATTGCGCTCACAGATCAATCACAGCCTCAGGGGGCGGCCTTGCGCAGTTTCAGGCCGTTTCACACGGTCTCTGGTCTGTAGCGCGTGGAGTTTCCTCTCGCTGGAGTTGCTTTGTACAGGAAGAGAACAGAGAAACGCGGCCCGAGTGTCACCGCGCACGGACCCCTCTGAAATGACCTGCAAGTCAGCTACTCTCCATTAACAGCCGGGTCGGCCTGACTGAGCTTGGAGTTGTCATTCAAACAGTCGTAAGAATAATTACATTTCCCGCCAACTGTTGTTTTGAAGATTTAATGAGATGATACTTGGACAGTACTTAGGGAAGGATGGTAACTATTAAATGATAGTGATTATTTTGATTAAAATTATTAAGGCTTCTGAATTCTAGGCACCTTTTTGCACCCCAAAGGGAAAGGACCTGTAAGGATCATGGCGCAGCCGGCTTCTCTGTGTTGGTTTGGGTGCCTACAGAGGATGGATCACCGCACAAGGGTGTCCTTCCCCAGGGGACTCCGGCCGAACACTGCGACTTCCTTCTAGAAGGAGCCAACAGCGGCCACGTCGGGAAGAGGGGCAGCCTGGGCATGTCCCATGACGGGACTGGATTGGCGGTTTTGTGTCATGTGGCCCACCGTCCCTCTCAGGCGGGTTGTGATATGTAGGTTTTTGGTTGTTCGCTTTTATTACAAAATTACGCATGTCAGCTGTAAGAAACGCAGGTGGTATAGGTGTATATAAACTGAAACCCGCACCCAGCACTAGCTACAGCAGGGATTTCTGGCCGCTTTCATCTCGTGGCACACATCAACTAATTACTAAAATTCTGCGGCACACCAAAACATGTATTTTTTGCCGATCTGACAAAAAAAAAATAGGTATAATTTTGATTCATTCACACTGGATGGCTATTGTTGTGTTGGCTGTCATTTTTTTTATTTATTTGACAATCTAAGGGAAAAGAGATCAGTGCCCCTGACTGAATAGTCAGGTATTGCATGTGTTAAAAATTCTTGCAGCACACCTGTTGAAAATCGCTGGTCCACAGAGATAACAGCAGAAAGTTGACACAGGTGCGGTCTTCTGGGATGTGTGTGTGTGCACACAACACATGTACACACACAGACACACACACCTGCAGAGATGCACACATACAAGCACACAGACCATGCGCACACACAGACACACCCACCTGCAGAGATGCACACAGACGCATGCGCACACACAGACACACACACCTGCCGAGATGCACACACACAGTAAATGTAGCCTTCCTATTGCCTTTACAACAAAACTAGGATTCTGCAATGCACGTCCTCCTTGCTGTCTGCACTTAAACATCGGCTCTGACGTTTTCTGTGTCCATGCAAAGGTGGACCACATTCTTCCCTGGCTGCGTGGTCCCTCGTGTCTGAACGCACCTCCGAGCAGTCGCTGTCCCTTTGCTCCTGTGCGCTGAGACAGTGACTGGCACTGATATCTCATACACACAATACAAACAATGTTACAGTGAATCTTCCTCATACATTGTTGCACACTCGCACCTGTGCTGGTGTTTCTCTAGAACAGAACCGACCTATGAGCTCCAGGAATGCCCTGCTCTGGTAAGGATGAGCATCTAAAAATCACACCACACAGCCCTGGCCGGTTTGGGTCAGGGTTAGAGTGTCAGCCCGCAGACCAATGAGTCTCAGGTTTGATTCTGGTCAAGGGCATTTATCTCGGTTGCGATTCATCCCCGGCCCTGGTTGGGGTCGTACGGAAGGCAGCCACTCAATGTGTCCCTTTCACGTCTATGTTTCTCTCTCTCTCTCTCTTCCTCTCTCTCCCTCCCACTCTATCTGAACAAAAATGGAAAAATGTCCTCGGGTGAGGATAAAAAAATAAATAAAAATCATACCACAGGAGAGAAATGACATGTTCTCTCCACTCTAAACTAAATTCTTCCAAAGACACGGCGAAGGTCAATGCAGCCATCTGCGTGGGCTCTGGCCCACCTGGCTCTCTGAATGTCCTGTTACCTGGAACTGTCCCCTAGTCTGTCCACATTAATCAGCGTCAAGGGGTAACTGACGAGCCCCACGTTGTCATAGTTTCCTGATACTTTGGGAGGAAGTGACATAATATTGTGACGATGTACTGTAACACTACTGAAATCTTCATAGCTGATGCACGGCCAAGGTCACGGATCCCGGCCATGCCGAAGCTCGCAGGGGTGGCATCTTTGCCAGACGTGGGTGGCCTGTGCTCAGGCAGGGCGGCGGTTTGAAGGAAACCACCTCGTGTGACTACTCACCTTGCTCAGTTTGTGAAAGGTGGGACGTGTCCTGCCTTGGCAATGCCCCATTGGGAATACAGAACGGGGGTTAAAGTGGGCTTCCCCAAGGCTACACATATCTCCCTCCTCTCAGAGGAGAAACTTGCTGAGGTCGGCCTGCGGTCCAGAGAGGCCCGGGTTCGGTTCCTGCTGGGGGCACGTGCCTCAGTTGCAGTTGTCCCCGGCCCTGGTTGGGTCGTGCAGGAGGCAGCCGCTCGATGTGTCCCTTTCACGTCGATGTTTCTCTCTCTCTCTCTATTCCTCTCTCTCCCTCCCACTCTGTCTGAACAAGATGGAAAAATGTCCTTGGGTGAAGATAAAAAAAAAAAAAATTAAAAACAAAAAGACTCGCTGACTCCGTGGTGCTGCCTAAGGATCTCTACGTGAAATCAAATGTTCACTCACCCTTTGGAACAACGAGACGTGCTTTCGACCTCAACATCGCGATCACGAAACGCGAAGGCAGGTGCGCCTTTTCGTCTTCCAGCCCCCTGGGCCCCGGCCCGTGCGGGGGGAGCTCCAGTCACTTCGCAGAGGGAGTGCCGTCCACAGCCCGGAGCGTTTCGGAATCGCTCATCCCATCTCAGGAGCTCTCGCAGGGGCCCCGAGAGTGAGAGCGCGTGCACCGCGACACTAATGAACAGTCACCGGGTGATGGAGCCCAGCGGCTTTCGGGCACCTGGAGACCCGGACGTCCGTGCGGTTTAGGACATGGCGTTGACTCAGCCTCATTTCTGCGACTTCATTCAGGAGCATGTAACCCATTTCAACAAGGCCACACGGCATCCGGGTGCTTTGGTTATTTATCTTGCTGCAATTAGGGAGAAAAGGTGAAAAAGTAGATAACTAAGCATGCTTTTTAACAGAGCTGGCATGCCGTGGATTCAACATTTGTTTCAAACCCTGTGTTTGCAGCATCGACCTCATTAAAAAGCCTCTAAGCGGGATGAGGATCTGGGCCCTGTATATATTAATAAAATCATCGATTTCCAGCAAGCCAGCTTCTCCCTGGCACCAGGAAGCTCACAGCACTGTGGGCAAACACTGCTCACATCAATGTTCAATGTTCCACCGTTAATATCCAATTTCCAGAGCACATCTTTTATTTGTAAAAGCAAATTGCTAGAAAAAGCAATTGCCACTGGCATTCCTGTGTTCCCAGTTCTAGCATCTTCATGGAAAATTTATAGGAAATGTTTTCTAAGTTCCCCCACACCCCACAGAGCAGGGGTGTTTATCATACATTTAGATACGTATGTGGCTTGTTGTTGGTTGTTTTTTTTTAATAACTCATGTGAATTTGAAAGAAGGTTCCTTTCGGGTGCAGAAGTTAAATAGCTCTCGCGGAAGGATTAGACATGAAAAGCAGAGAGAGAAGAAGCCACAGAAAAACACGAGCTTGAATTTCCTCCTGCATTTGGTGCCGGTCCCTCTCCACCAACAGCCGAAAGCCTGCAGCGGTGGCCCCACGGGACCGGGGAGTCTGTGCCGACGACTCTGGGGATCAAAGCCAGGAAATTAAGGGCATGTGTGGGAGAGTTCGGGGGAAGCGATTGTTCCTGGAATTACTGATTGAATGATAAGTCAAGTGATGTTGGCGTGGAGGAGAGAGTGCAGGCCAGGCGAGTGAATAAAAGGATACATTTGCAATGCAACTGTAGCAGAGGGCAGTAAGCAGTCACTCTATTAAATGCATTGGACGCTTCCAACATGTGTTAGAAACACAGCAAAACGGGAGGAATGTGAGTGCGAGATCACGGAGCAGGACAGATAACCTGTCCAATCAGGCGCTGGTAACAGTAGTTTGGGGACAGTGGCCCTGAGGCAAAGCGCACACTGTGTAAGTATTAATAAACACAAGGTAAATGAGTGAGGATACAGCCGCGATGTCCAGAGCAGGCGCCCGGCCTCATTCACCTGTCACAGGGGAAGTTCACGGACATACCTGGGTCCAACCTGACCTCGGGAACCGAGCAGGAGCACAGGCCGGGGCTCGTCAGCAGACGTGTCCTGCCAGTCTGCTTCGCTGGGCTTGTGATTTCATTTTGCTCTTTAGTGGACCCGCCAATATTTAAGACTTGGGAGATCTCACATAAAAAGTCTGGATCCCTGGCTTTTCGTGGAAAATTAACATCTGTTAGCACGGGGCACCTGGCCACGTGATCAGAGTTGGCTGGAGCTGCGGGGAGGGGTGGGGGAGGGGGGAGTCTGTCTGCTCTGCACATCCGCTGGGTTTCTCTGGTTTTCACATCCTGCCTCACGGGACGTGCCGTGAGCCCCGTGTGAGAGCGCCGTGGGTGCGAGCGGTCCTCTCCCCTAACGGGCCAGTTAGCCGGCTTGCTGTCACGCGGTCAGGGCTGGGAGACGCGGGCTGCCCGGCCCTCGGACGTTCACATGCGGTGGTGGCCCTCTTCATCTGTCACTGTGAAGGTTACATAAAGATCGCAAGAGTTTGTGTGCTCCGTGCCGTGCGGGGAGAAAATCAATTTCTCATTCTCCTAAAATGCTCGCAGTGTGCCCAGAGTTTCACCTGAGCCAAGTAAACAAAATTGTCATCTACCCCAAATGGGGTGGGGGGAGGGAAGTGTTTTTAAACGCCTCTATCACTCCCTTCCCAATGCTCCTTTTATTATCTGAGTTTGACTGAGTTTTCCAGCGACAGGATTGCTAAGGGTCGACTTTGAAATGAACCCCGTAGAAACCACGCTTCTGGGATTGTAATAGCAGCATTTTAAAATTTAAAACCCAGCGAAAGATTGGAGCCATGAGGCTGGGAAGCTGTAATTTTTTTTTTCCTTTGGACATTTATTTTCCATGAAAAGTGCGGCCCTGCTCCTCAGCTTGACCGTCAACTCATACGGCTGAGAAGTGGGCAGGTGGCCTGGGCTGGCCGACGTCACGGTAACCAGCTGTCTCCTGGGTGTGGACTGCGTCCACCCACCGAAGATGCTCCTGGCAGGGAGGCGCCAGCTCCGCCCGTGTGAAGAGGCAGAGTTGTGCGGTGGCCTGGAGCGTGTCTCTGTTCCCCGACCGCCCCTCCGGGATGTTCAACATGTCCTCTCCGGCAGGGTTGCGATGGCAGCAGACAGGACACGCTTAGCACGGTGTCTGGCACGCCAGCTGCGGGGCGGCGCCGGTTCTCAGCGCCCAGAGCCTGCTGCGTAACTGAACAGGGAAGGGCGTGAGGAGTTCAAATCCTGACGTCCCCCTTGTGGTCTGGGAAAGTTATTTGATTGCTAAGCCTCACCTATAAAATGAGAAGAACTCCCACTTGACAAGAATTCCACAGGTAACACAAAAATGTAGTTCAAAGCAAGCAAATAGATATTATTGTTATTATTATTATTATTATTATTATTATTACATGTGACACTGTCTTCCTAGGATCCATCTTTCAGGAATGGATGATGTGACCAGATAAATGAGCGGCGTGCTCAGTGGAGCCCCCTGCTGGTCGCCACACGAACCAGCTCTGAACACCCACTCGGAAGCTCAAACCCAACCTTGCCCCGTGCGCGCCGGCCTCATGTTCCCGGGACAGATGGCTAAGGCACGTGCTCAGTAGACGTGCCGTGTGCCCCTGGTGGGTGAAGTGGTTCGTGATCCATGCCGTCCTGTAGACTTTTATTTTCTTTACATCGACTTGCCTGTGTGACCCTCTCTACAGTCAAGGAAGGCCACCTGGAACTAACTAAGTGGCCCAAGCACGAGGAGGTGGCGTCTGCAGGGCCCAGGGCTGTGCCAGGACAGTGAGCGCTGGTTTGCTAGGTGTTTCCCGCGCAGGCCCTCGCCCTGGCTTTAGTCACGGTCTGTCTCGCGGCATCGCGGTGAACTGGGCGCCGTCTCGGGCAGGCCGCAAGCACCGCACAGCTTGGACGCCCGCCGCTGGGATTCCCCAGAACAGACCACAGGCCACGAATGGCACCGAACAATCAGAGGTGAGGGGAGCTCAGGGCCGGGCACCGGGGCACATCTGTGCTCCGCGCAGCCAAGGCCTGGGCTCGCGGGTGACTCGGAGACGAGGACGAGCTGGGTCTTCCGTCTGGGACTCCAGCCAGACGCCACCCCTGCTCAAACGGCGTGCGCGGTGCCTTGAGCTCCCCGGCTGATGTACTAACAGAGAGATGTGCACCTGCATCGTAAGGGAGCAAACCCACGGACGCAGTCACACCCACCCAGGCAAACAGCCTCCGCCCCAGGCGTGCCATCCTGTCCCCGCGGCTCCCCCACTATCGGCAGGTGTCAGGGATCCCCCTGGGGCTCCGATCTGATTCTCCAGCTGGTGATCTTCTCCCAGGGGGGCACTGACGCCCCTAGCTCTTCCTGACGTTGTTGAGACGTCCGTGTGCGGAGTCACTGGGGCGGAGGCGCCTCTGAGGGACAGAGCCTTTCGTCGAACTCGGGGCCGTTTTCCTGGTCAGGAGTGGGGGCTGACTCCTGGGCGAGCGGCGTCCCCCGAGCTGAGCGGAACGCTCGAGGCCCAGCCCGAGGCTCTCCCGCGCTGCCCTTGTTTCCCCAGAGTTGAGCCACCTGCTTCCGGACCCTCCGAGGGCTCCTGCGTGTCGTACGGGTGCTTCTCGTGGGTTGGCCCCTTCTGAGTGCAGAGTGTTCAACAGCTGCAGGCCGCCTTCCTCCCGCGTGGAGGTCGCCCCTCGGCAAGACGCTAAGCGCCTCCTGTCGCTCTCAGCTCGTGGTCCCTGTCGACACCCACCTCCAAGACCCGGTGGCCTCAAGCGCCGCGTCCTTCCTCGCTGTCCTCTGAGACCACCTGTCCACCGCTGACTTCCAAGGACTAGACTTGGGTTCGTGGGTCTACACCGGGGAACGGAGCGGCGTCTGGGCGGGGAGCGTGCTGCCCACGGCCAGTAGAAGTGACCGCCACGCCTTAGCTGTAATTTCACATCAGGCCCAGGATGCTGGGCGTCCCCGAACACGCACTTGACCTGTGACTGTCGTGAGAGCCGGGCAGGTGTCCGCCCGGCCTGTGGGTGTTTGTCCCAGCACCACACCTGAGTGTCCACCTCCCGCCACGGCCGGCGGCGGCCCGAGGAGCGGCACCGTGGTCTGGCTAGCCGAACCTGAAACCCTTGTGTTCTTTCTTCTTTTTAGTGTTCTGGTGTTTTTAAATCGTTATTGTTTTCATTTTGCTTTCCAGAGGGCTAGGACATCCTGTGCCCGGGTCCGTAATCATCGCCCCCCACCACCCTCTTCGGTCCACAGTCACCGGGGACGCGGCACAGACACATCCAGTCGCTTCTCCCCAGGGAGCTCGAGTCTCCCGGTCACGGGCAGCTCGAGTCCGTGTGGAGAGCAAACCACGGAGGGAACAGGCGCAGGCGTCTCCGTCTGTGTGACCCTTCCGTCCCGCCTGTGGCGAGGAGAGGGGACCCGATGGAGCCGCGGCACCTGGCCCTCACGGTAACGCTGCGGAAGCCGAGTGCCTTCCAGACGGCCGGGGCAGAGAAGACGGAGGCATCCCGTGGCTTCAGCAGACCTGCGTGGCTCTTCCACGTCACCGGCAAGATTAAATGTGTGGCTAAGGGGTCAGGGGCCAGCCCTGTTGGTGACACCTGCCCGCCAGCACGGGGACCCCGGGGCATGGGAGAGGCCCCGTCCCTCCAGGTCAGGCCACCCCTCTGTCATACAAGCACAATAGGAATTACTTAATTTAGCACCCTTTCGCTTGGAATTGAATTCCATTTTCTAAATCCTGAATAAATACATTACAACTGCCGCTCCGGTCACACGGAGAGAAAGAGCTGTCCCCTAATGACTCCCCTGCGGATTTAATGCCTGTTCTCTCCAGGAGAATAATGAACCAACATCCCTGGAATTCATTGACAGGATAATGGTTATTTAAACATGCCAAGTCTTTAGAGAGCAGATAAGTATTTCCATTTGCATTTATGAAAATCAAAAAGTCAGCACAGAAACAGGTGCCAGTTTTCCGACTTCCCAAGTGACGGAGCCGCAGAGCTGCAGAGGCAGGAAGAGGGAGAGCAGGAAAAGCTTGGCCGTCATCTCACCGGCCTTCCTCCCCGCTGGGACCTGCCGGCTCGCCGCCCCCACGGCGCCCCGCCCGCCGTCTGCAATCAGCACGCTGGTCACACGCCCGCCTGCCGGCCCTGCGCCCTCGGTGCTTCCTATGGCTCGGCCACCGTAGCCAAGAAATCCAGCGCGAGGACCGTGCCCCGCTTCCCCGGGGCCTCCTTGTCACCACACCCTGGGCACCCTGTGACTTCGCGCCCTCTCCCTGTTCCCGAGCACCCCGGGACGCGTCACAGGCTGCGCCGTGTCGTAGACGGTTTGCGGTGATCTGATCGTGCACATCGTGGCTGAATTCACGTTAGCTCCCAGGAGCAGTGACTTCGGGGTCTCCTCTAATTTGTCAGTGTCACAGCCTGAGCGTATTTGGCCGGTGCTCTCAATACGTTCCCGGCTGAATGAAGGACGGGATCAATCAGCCATCGATTGATGCCCCACTTGACAAGTCCCGGGGAGCCTAAAAATAAATAAGCCGCCTAGTCAACAATCCAGCGTCTCTTATATTCATAATCGCTTCAGGTGCCCGCGTTTCCGTCTTCCTCCTCTAATCTCCTGCGTTTCAAGTGGCTAAGCCGTCACCGTTTCCCGGGGCGCCGGCTCCCTCCTGATCCTCAGCCGACACCCCCGCAGGTTCTGTGTCCGTGAGTCCTTCCTGGGCCGTGTCACAGCCACGTCCCCGCTCGGGGCCTCATGTGTTGTCGTGGGCGAGGGCTTGCTGAGGCCATGCCCCGTGGACCTCTCCCCGCAGAGGCACTCGCTCTCCCTGCTGGCCCTGCCTGCCGGTGTCTGCAACCCCCGTGGCTCCTCGGTGGCGTGACCGTGGGTGGTGTGGGTCCTGGGGGGCGGCCTACGCTGCAAGCAGCTTCCAGGGGGAAGGTGGGAGGGCCCAGTGGGTAGTGTTTGTGAGTCAACACCAGCTCCTGCCTGACGGCCTGAGCACGCAGAGGGGGAGAGGCACGCACAGCTGGCTGGTGGGCCCCGGGGCCACTTCGGACACCGAACACGGTCAGTCCACCCGGGCCTGCCGACGGGAAGGATGGGGGGGCTGGCCTGCCGACGGAAAGGACGGGGGGGGGGCTGGAAGGACGGGGGGGCTGGCCTGCCGACGGGAAGGACACTGGAGTGCTGGCCGGTCCTTCTGGTTCTGTTTTGTGTTTTGTTTGTGGGGGCGAGAGAACAGAGACAGGAGAGCGAGACCTGGTTATAACCGGGAAGTGCGGCCTCTGCCCGAGCAGCCGAGACGCGACCGTGGGCAGCCGGCCTCCAGCGCTCGCTCCGCGGGTTCTCATCTCGGAAGTGTGAGTCGGGGTCGAGCACAGTCAGCAGAATCCTGTCCCACAGACGACAGGGCCGCCGAGAGAGCCTGCATCTGCGAGCTGGGCGGCCGCGGGAGGCCCACTCTGCACCCACAGCTGAGCGTCTCCGTCCACCATCACCTTTGACACCGGGCACAGGAGCCGAGTGTGCCATGGTGAGCAGATGTGGGGCTGTGCCCAGCGAGAGGGCAGTGGTCTGGAAATAGAACTCTTTTCTTTTTTTTTTAATTGATTTTTTTTTTTTAGAGAGAGAGAGAAGGGAGAGGGAGAGAGAGAGAGAGACATCGATGAGAGAGAACATCGACTGGCTGCCTCCTGCATGCCCCCCACTGGGGATCAGGCCCATAGCCTGGGCGGCATGTTCCCTGACCGGGAATCGAACTGGCAACCTCTTGGTGCATGGGTCAACGCTCGACCACTGAGCCACACCGGCTGGGCAATAGAATTATTCTTGACAGGTAATTCCTACTTGTCCCTTGACAAATTGAGCTACTTTTTAAAAGCACGATGGCACCACCGTCCCCTTCTATTCGTGGATCCCCCAGGATGCGTCCACGTGGCAGCTGCCCCCAGCCACGCTGCTGCCCCAAGAGGACGGGGTCGGCCCTCCTCTCCAGGGAAACTGCGGGGCTGTCAGCCCTGCTGTCTCGATGCGGTGCTGCCGAGGCCGTGAGGAAATGCGCTGTTTAGAGAGAGTGTATCTCTGGAACATTTTACCCTGTTTCTTGATTGTTTTGGGTTTTTGTTGGGGGGAGCGTTGCAGGGCAGATGGGCTGTATCATTTCAAAATTACAATGCATACCCACTGACCCAGTTCGATTTCTAAACCTACCTCTACAATAACACCACAAGTGAACAGAGACGCACAGAGACAGTCATCATAAATAAAAGTGGAAAACTGGAAAACGGTCTCAGCTACTTGCCGTGTACAAAGGTGCGCTTAGGGTCAGGGCACAGAATGAGCCCTGAAGTGGCCCTGTGGATGCCACGGGACCCAGGCAGGGACGCCCCCGGGGGCAGGGGTGGGAGCGCTCGGGACGGGAGGCTGGCGGAGCCCGGCTCCGTCGGAGAAGGCGAGCTCGGCGGAACAGTGGAGAACAGCGGAGGGAGGGCAGGTCACGGTGGTGACACGGCTCTAATGGCAGACGGCCGTCGTCCTGGAAGGGGAGGCGGTGAGTGGAATAGACGTCAGGAAGATAAGGTTTGAGCCGGACTGGAGATGAGGTGAAGGAGAAAGAAGCATTAGGAACGGTTCTCGGGTTTTGAGCACCAACATCACGGTGCACGGTGGAGGCGTTGGCGGGAGTGAGGGACACCAGCAAGCAGCCGCTGTGTCCCGTGGGAGAGGGTCACAGGTGCGGAAGACGTGGCCGCTGCGGGGCAGGAGGGATTTGTACGTCATGGAGGCCACCACACAATCTTCCCCACAGAAACAAATGGTGTTGAGCCTTCTGTTGAGTTATTCAAATATTGACGATTTAATAGGTGTAACCCTGCAAGATGAAACAGAAAGGTGCTGCATCGGTTGCCACGGATGTGAACCAAGGGATGTGTTGTTGCACATTGAGGTCACCGCCCTTCAGGACAACTTAGCGGAAGTAGGAAGGTGACCTTGTCATCCAACTAGAAATGGCACAACATGAACTTGAACCCAGACCTGCCCGATTCCAGGCGCCACTGCCATTCAAAGGGCACCTTGCAGGATTCTTAAACACGCTTCTGTGGAGCTTCAGAGAGAGAGATCTTAAAGCAATGAAAAGGCGAGACAACACCCTGAAGATTTCTAGTGTGGGATACAACGGGTGGGTGTTCACAAGCCTTGGCAGGCACTCGGACAGCTTCTTAGAAGATGCCCTAGCCAGATAGCCAGATAAGATCAAGCTTCTCGAATGGAATTTTCCTTCGCGGAGAGGGAGCAGCATACAATTCCAGCCGAGTGGAGTCAAAGACTCCAGGTTTTACTTCGGTGACGGGGAGACCGGGAACGATGATGGCTTCCACCTTTACAAGGGAAGAGCAGACGGCAAGCCATGGACATTTCTTGAACTCTTGTGGTTGCAGAGCAAACAAAAAGCTCAGAGCCCGGGGAGAGACAGGTGCTTGCGGGGAGAAAGGAGACCCATGCATTTTCTTACACGGGCAGCCGTTGCCTGGTAGCATCTCTACTGGTAAGAAAATTCAACTTAAACTGTGCACCACCTGATGAAGGTAGATGGGGCGAGCCCGAGAGTGTGGGCACAGGACTGCAGACATGGGCGGGGGCCTTGGTACAGCATCTGCAAAGAGAAACAGAGGACAAAAGTTACACACGGAACGGGGGGGGGGTGACTTGCTGTCCTAAGTCCCTCACACTGTGCATGAGAGGAGGTCATATTATGTGAAGGTGAACTTAAGGAGGTATAAATAATCAATAGAAGAAATAAAATGGAATCATAACATGGTCAATTAAACTCAGTGAAGACAGAAAGAGGGAAAGAAAAAAGACAGAAACAAATAGAAAACGGCTAACAGATGAGTAAATTTTCATTCAGGGACATCAATAATCATTTTAAAGGTAAATGGTCTAAATCCAATAGTTAAAAGACAGAGATGGTCAGGCTGGGTTTTAAAAAATGTGGGAATGAACTATACGCTGTCTAAAAGAAATCATTTTAAATATAAAGACAGAGACACATTTAAAGTAAAAGATGGCCAATGATACACCATGCAAGTACAGATGATAGAACGCCGGATAGCTACGTGAATTTTATATGAAGTAGGATTTACAACAAGGAATATTATCAGAGATGATACATAAGAATAAAGGAGTTAATTCTCCAAGAAGAGACAAGGCTTGGTGTTTGCAACTAACACCACAGCTTCAAAGTCCTTAAAAAAAAAAGGATCAATCTGAAAGGAGACATAACAATTTGTAATTATACTGGAGATGTCAACACTTCTCTCTCAGTAACTGACAGAGCATTAGACAAATGTCAATTAGGATACAGTAACATAAACAACCATTTGCCCTGACATTTATAGAAATCTCCACCAACAGCAGCAAAACATGCACTTTCTTCTAAAGTGTGAATGTAATATTCACCAGGAGAGATTATACTCTAGACCATGAAAAAAACTTAATAAATTTAAAAGAAAGGAAATCATATAAATCATATTTTCAAACAAAGATTGAATTAAACTGGAAAACCAATGAAAGAAATATATCTGGAAAATCTCTAGCAATTTGGAAATTATGTAACATAAAACACAGACTTCCCAATAAGATATAGATTTTTTTTTAAAGAAATTCTCTGGGGAGATTAAAACAATTCTGAATGAATGACAATAAAAATAAAACATCAAAATATGTGGGAAGCAGTTAAAGCAGTGCTTAGAGGACAATTTATAATATAACATGATTATACTAAAAATATTTAAAATCAATAACCTAAGCCACCATTTTGACAAATTAGAGAAGGAATGTCAACTTCCTACCAAGCAGAAGGAAGGAAATAATAAAATTTAGGACATAGATCAATAAAATTGAAAATCTAAAAACAATAGGGAAAAATCAAAGAAACAAAAAGCTGGTCTTTACAAATGATCAGTAAAGTTTATCAATATCAAGAGTAAAATTGTGGATATCAAAATTGTGGATGAGATGCACCCACTCTTGAAAGACACAAATTACCAAAACTTGCTCAGGAAGAAGGCTTACACAAATTAAAGAAATTAACAGGTTAAAAACCTTCCAAAAATAAAATCTCCAAGACCAAATAACTTCACTGACAAATTCTATAAAACATGCAAGAAAGAAATAGTAGCAAATCTGCATATTATCTTCTAAAAATAACAACAACAACAACAAAAACACCTCTCAGTTTATTTGATGAGGCCAAGTTTATTCTAATACCAATACCAGACAAAGATATTACCAAAAAAAGGAAAGGAAAACTACAGACTAGCATTCCTCATAAACATAAATGCAAAAATCCTCAACAAAATAAAGCAATTTGAATCCAGCAATGTATAGGAAAGATAATGCATCGTGATTCAGTGGGGCTCATCCCAGAAATGCAAGGCTGGTTCAATAGTCACAAGTAAAACAATATCATTCACCATATTAACAACCTAAATAACACACAGAAAAAGATCATTTTAATAGATGTGAAAAATTAATCAGACAAAATTTAACATTGATTCGTAATAAAATCTCAGCAAACTAGGAATAGAAGAGAACTTCTTTGACCAAATATAAGGCATCTAAAAAACAAAACCTTACAGCTAACATGCTCAACAGTGACAGACTTAATGCTTTTCCCCTAAAATGGAGACCACGACAAGGACGTACCCTATCACCACCTCTGTCCAACACCTGCTGGTAGGTCTGCCCGTTAAATAAGAGAATTAAAAGGGAAAAAAAGCTAAAAGGCATGCAGTTTCAAAAGGAACAAATAAAACTGTCTTAATTTGCAGATGGCATGATTCTTTACTCAGAAAATCACAACCAGTCCATGAAAAGTTCCCAGAACTCATATGACTTTATCAAGGAACCTCATCCAGCCGCATATATACCCCCTTTCTCCTCCTGACAAAGGCCAGGCTTGGTTCTCATTGGGACGCCGAACAGACATGTTCCTCAGTCACACGGTCACATGCACACTCACACCTGTTCACGCACTCATGCACCTGCAGACTCACACTCATGCACATACACACAGCTCACACACTCACATGCACACATGCTCACAGACACCTGCCTATGTGCACACACATTCACACACACAGCTCACACATTCACATGCATGCATGCTCAGACACACCTGCTTCTGTGCAAACACACAGCTCACACCCTTACATGCACACATGCTCACAGACACCTGCCTATGTGCACACACATTCACACACACAGCTCACACATTCACATGCACGCATGCTCAGACACACCTACTTCTGTGCACACACATTCACACACAGCTCGCATGCACACATGCTCACACACTTGCTTCTGTGCACACACAGCTCACACACTCGCATGCACGCATGCTCACAGACATGCACCCACTCGTGCACACACACAGACACTCCCCCGTCACATCCTCTGTGTCCTGCCCTGGTTCTTGTTCTTCCTGGCGCCCATACCTACAACCAGCTCCTTTGCTGGTGCACTCCCCGTGCCCAGTGCTGTCGTCTCATCTCTGCTCTGGGAGAGACTGCGGCAGTGACGTTCTCTCTCTTATTGGGCTGCGTCCCCGCACCCACCACGGTGCCTGGCGCCATGTCGGGACTCAGTAAATATCTGTGTTTGGGTAAGAGAGGGGAGGGCACAGGGTCACCATGGAAAGGGGACGATGAGCAGGGAAGAGGGGACAAAAGAGACAGGGCTGCCCTGTCTGAGTCCTGTGGCCTTCTTCTCTCGCGGGTGGACCACAGGCCCCCGCCGGCGCCTTATTAAGATACAACTCCGCAACTTTGGCTGAATAGACAGAACTCGGCTCTGCCTTCCCACGACTTACGGTCTCAGCCCACATGGGTTCTGCTCATGAGTTAAGAATGTGTTTCCATGGTGACCTTCTGGTAATTAACTCCTTGGAAGGCATCCAAGACAGGCCAGCCTTCCCAGCACTGGCACCTCAGGGGTCCTCCCCGCCCAGGGCCCCTCAGTTTGGAAAATTAACTTCGCCTTCAAGTTGGGGGGCGGGGCATCTGCTCCCCTTTTACCTGGAGGCGCTCACCCTCCCAGACAGACGTCATCAACGCTCCCTCCCTCCTCCCGAGAAAGAGCCTCCGTGTCCACTGGGCCTGGGGAGCCCATTCACGGCCTCAAACCCATGCTGAGAACCTGCAGAGACCCAGAGAAAGGACGAGGGGCTGGGTCCCAACACTGATTCTCGTGGGACCGGCTGTGGAAATGACGACCCCTAACACGCTGGGGAAGGACCTGGAGTCCCAGGTGGGGCACCGCGGACAGACGGACGCTTTTCTATCATGGGTCCTGAGATGCGTGTTTCTTGCTGACATTTTGAAATTCTCCGTTGATCTTTATGCTTGAGGCAAAACGCGTAACAGGAGACAGGGAGCGCCTCTGGGGACAAAGGAGATCAATCCTAAATGGATACACTTGCCCTGTGGCCTGACAAGGGACCCCGCGTATCGGTGCTGAACCAGCAAAGGCACCGCGTAAAGAACACGTACTTTATCCAGCCAGGGGAGTGGAGGGAGGCACCGGATCAGCGCATGGTGTGGGACACTGCGGACGAGTCTCTGGGACGGGAACCATCCGCTGCTGATCAAAGGCACGGCGTGCGGGCCGCGGAGCCCCGGCCCGGACACATCGCGTCCCATCTTCCCACCCTGTTCTCCGCGATGCTGGAAAGCACCCTAGGGAGCGTGCGCCCCGGAGCCAGGCCTGTCTGCAGCACAGAGACGGGAGGCTGCGGCGGTGAGAGGCACGAGAGGCGAGGAGGTCAGCTCTCTGAGGACCCACGCAGACCTGAATGCAGAGGTGTCTGGGCTGACTCCCACTGAGCGTTTACGGACGCCCAGGAACAGGACATTTGGAGACGCCCTCTGGGCTCTGCAGGGCAGGGGTCCCGACAGCCAGACACGTGGCGGCAGTGACCCCTCAGCTCTGCAGCGCACTTGCTCGGAACCCTAACAAGTTTCGTCATCGGCTCAGCCCCATCTCCTCACTCTGTACCAGGGGAGCTGCTCCTGGGGCTGGAGATAAGATGAGAGCAAGGAAGCGCCGGGCACACAGCGGGCACTCGGGAAGGGCCAGCTCCGGTTCCCTGCAGGGGCCACCGTGGCGTGATGCTCGCCTCCCGTCAGGCGCGCAGACCCCTCCGGAGCGAAGCAGAAACAACCTGTCACCACGTACGAGCTCAGTGGGACTCAGCTGTCCAGGGGGCCGGTAGTCCACGCTGCCTGGGTTCTGCTCCGGAGAGGGGCTGCCCAGCTTTCAACGTTCAAGCTTGGACTTCAAAGCTTTAGGGAAATTAATTTCCCTGAGTCAGTGGTTGCACCAGAAGGATGGGGCGGGAGCCCCAGCGAGGCCATTCCGTGTCCTTCCCCGGAGTTCGGTCAGGGTGTCCGGTCCCTAGCGATGGGCCCGTCGCAGCAGCTGCTGACCCTGCTCATTCTGAGCTCTGTCCCTCTCCAGGAGGCAGAGACACCCCCTCCGCACTACCCCATCAAAAGCAGCTGTTTTATTCCTGATTGACTCATTTTTTTGAGCAAAGCCTCCAGAATCAAGTTGCTTGAAGGGTAATTGTTCCTGACAAATATCTCGTTTTTCCTGCGTGCAGCTGTGGCTCCTTGGTCGTGGAACACCCCCTATTGACTGGCGTGTGGCTGGACTTCCTCCCTCCGTGACGGGTCCATGCGGCCTGGTCTCTTCGTGGTGGGGGGTTGTGCTCTTTAGGGTTTGGGGGAGTTGTTTTCTGCTTCGTGGCATTCCAAATAGGCAGTAAAGAAGATTCTGTTTTTATTTATTTTTAATCTATTTACTTCTTCATCCTCACCTGAGGATATTTTTCCATTTATCTTCAGATAGAGTGGGAGGGAGAGAGAGGGAGAGAGAAACATCAGTGTGAGAGAGACACATCGACTGGTTGCCTCCCACACGACCCCAACCAGGGCCGGGGATGCACCGCAACCGAGGTACGTGCCCTTGGTCGGAATCGAACCCGCGACTCTTTGGTCTGCGGGCTGACGCTCTAACCGCTGAGCCAAACTGGCCAGGGCAGAAGATTTTGTTTTTAAATTAAGCTCTTTCAAATATCTCAATAAAACATTAAAAAAATCTTTTTACATGAGTCCGCCGGCAAGATCTATGCTTTGAGGAGAAACCGGTCGGTCTCAGGTGTTGGAAGAGCACCTTGCGGGAGTCCGCAGCGGCGATCGCCAGGCGCTGGCACCTCCTGCAGGGAGCAGACCTCCTGACCGCGTGTGTAAGCACTCCCGCGTGTCTGCGGGCAGCCGCTGCCCTCTTGACGTCATCTGGGGACGGACTCCGTCACCCCCTGGAGTCGTAACGACCCCTGGGGCTTCCTTCTGGGTCTTTCAACGTCTAAACGTCCTTGTAGGGGACAGGTGTGCCCTGGGGAGCCAGGACACGTGTCCTAACAGAAACAGGAGCCCTGGGGTCAGGTCTGGGCCGTGGGAGTGGGGTGGAGCGTGGGCCCCGGAGGGGCCCCGATGGAACAGCGTGGTCAGGACTCCCAACACCATGTCTCTGTGGGGTTGCTTTGGAGGTACCAAACCATCAACTCCCCAAACACAGTCCTGTCTTAGAGACCCTGACCCCACTCAACCCTGAAGGGCCACCCACCTACCGCTGGACCATCACTCCTGCTGCGGGCGATGGGACCCGGGGTTCGGGAAGCAGCCCCCAGACGGGAGAGAGGAGCCAGAGCAGAGAGGAAAGGGGGTGAGCCCTCGAGACGTGGGGAAGGCCCGCGACCCCGACGCAGAGCCTGGGGCCCAGCACACCTGGCTCGCGGGTCGGCACTCACAGCCCACCGTCAGCTCTCTGCGCTTCCTCCTCCGGCACCTGTTCCCAGGACCCCACCATGCCTGGCACAGACTGGCTTCCGCAGAGAGGAAGAGTGAGCTCTGGGTCAGGAATGGAGTAGCCGAGGTCAACAAGGTGGCCACAGCCTCGTGGCCAATGGCACAGGAAAGAATTACAGTCACAGTGACAGTAACTATTTGGGCAAACGTATTACCTGTGACAGCAATCCCTTCCAACACTGGAATGACTGGTCTCGTGATGTGTTTTGTTATCTACCCAGGAAGCCACGGACCTGCCGGTCACTAATTCATTGGCCAAGAGTCCTCCGAAGGAGAAGGGAATGCGGTCTGTGCGGACCCCCCACAGCTCTCTGACACACCCTAAGGATGTGGTTACAGTATTCCCCTCCACAGCCCAATAAACCCCAACCAAACCCCGGTCCTGCAGGGACGTGTGCGGGGTCGGTGGCCTGTCTCAGAAGGCACACACATCGGTCATTTCCATAAAACCCGATGCACCCGCTCTCCTTTCCCGCTGAGAGCTGACTCTCTCGTCCTGCCGAGAGGGTGGGGGACGCGGAGCTCCTTCCAGGAGACACGTAGGCGCTGAGACTCTGAAGGCTGCAGCGGGACAGTGCGTGGCGCGTGCTCCAGTGACGCAGCCAGCCCCCCTCTCCATCACAGACCTGCAGTTACAGCCGTGTGCGTGTTCACAGGACTCTCCTGGCGTGGCACTCCGGAGACATCCTGGTGCTCGGCTGCCGCCCCACGCCGCGAGATCAGAAAGCCTGGAAGGGCCTAGGCGCGGTGTCTGTGAGAAGCCCTCCCGGCGGCGTCAGCAGCCAGCTGGAGTCGCACAGGTGAGCGGGGGTCAGTGTCGGTGCTGCCGGTGTGGCTGTTAAATAGCAAGGACTCGTATCCAACCCTTCGCTCAGGAGAAAGTCTCAACACCGCATCAGTAAGTCTCGAACATGAACTCAACGCCCGAGCCTCCAGCTCAGAGCCTGGGGACATCGTGGCCCCTTTCCCCAATTTAATAACGTTTTTCTGGTTCCCTCAGGCTGCCAGGGGCCGCCCGACTCAGCGTTAGAAGGGGCAGAGCCGAGATTCAAGCCTTGGTCTGTCGAGCGCCAAAGACGTCATCATCACACATCTTTGCAGAAGTAAAAACTGGTGTAATGTTATCGCTCCCGGGGTGGAAGGGACATCCATGGTGTAGCCCGGGGATGTGAGGAAGGGTTCATCTAGAACACTTACATCTGAGGTGATCTTGATGATGGAGTGTCGGGGAGCAGGGCCGTCTTTCAAGGAGAAAGATCAGAAAGTAGCACTTGAAAGGACGTCGGGGTGAGGACTAGGCAGGGCTGCGAGGCAGAGTGGAGGGAAGCCCAGCCACAGGTGAGCTCGCGGGAGCACCTCCTGTGGCAGGTGAGGTCTGTGATGTTGTCCAGAGGGGACCACGTCAACGAGAGATCTAACGGAAGGAAGTTCTGTGACCGGGCTTCTGCAGAGACGCAGAACCAAGAGGATGCATGACCAGTTTCGGGGTAGATTTCCCCGGTCTCAGATGTGCCCTGAGGTTCGAGGTCAATGGCCATGCAGAACTGAGAGTGAATTTAATTTGTTTCACTCCCTCCTAGACTGGGGTGCCGCCCTCTGGGGGCCCAGCTTTAAGTGGGAGCAACTCCTGACCGACTTAGCACCCTGGACAGATCTTGAGCTTTGCTCTCTGGCCCTGCGGCCCTGAGGCTCTGAAACGGAAGCGCAGGTATACTTAGCGGTGGATGCCCTCCAGGCAGGACCAGCTTCCCGGCGCTCGCACCTCTCGGGCTCCCAGGAATAATCAGCCGCTGGCCTCCAAGGATAATTGACTTCCGTGCTGGCACTCTGGCATTTTAAAGGGTTTCTCCCCCCAGCATTTTTGGTTGATGTCAGTGGTGGCATTTGTCCTACCTAGCCCACCATTCTGCTTAGAAGGCATTCTTTTTAATAGCTGTGTAAAATTCGACATTACGAATGTCCCACTTTTTAATCGCTGATGGATGGGCAGTCAGCTTGCTTCGGGGTGGTTTAGCCGTGCAGGCGAAGGGTCCTTCGGTGCCCGTCTTCGTGAGTGTGAGCTCTCGTTTCTGTAGGGCCTGCTCCGCACGGCAGAATGGCGAGGGCCAGAGGTGTGTGTGCTTGTGGGTACACACACTCGCAGACGTCAGTGTGCTCGTCTGCCCGACCGCCCGATGAGCACAGCTTTGCGCACAGGCGCAGACACGGATCCACACGCTCACAGCACAGGCTGTCTCGCTGAACCATGGGAATACACGGGCATCAGGACCCTTCATTACTGAACGTCTCAACATGCAGTTCCTAAAAACAACGGCATTCTTTGACGAAACTGTAATATCGTTATCACACACAGGAAACGCAGCGTGGACATAATTTGATTACCTAAACTACTGCTCATATTCAAATTTCTCCAGTTGTCCCAACAATACCTTTTACAGCTGCTTTATTTTTTAATCCAGGAAGAAATCCAGGATCAATTAAGGATCACAAACTGCCGTTCGTTGCAAAATTCCCTTAATCCCTTTTTAATCTGGACCAGCTCCCCTGACTTGACTTTAATGTTGGTCCTGCTTGGCATTGATTGTTCGATGAGTGCAAGGTGGTGGTTTTGCAGACTTTCCCTCGGATACATCTGGCTGATCATTTCCTCACCATCTGACTCAGGACAATCGTTTCTGGAAAATTCTCTCCCTGGTGCATCAGAGGTCCGTGCAGTCGCTTTTTCTCACGTCGGAGGGATTGTTTAAGGCGGTGTCTGCCAGTCTTTTTCTTATTAAGTTCTCCTTCGCCCAGAGTAACCAATGAGTAGCTTATGATACAGACTGAGACGGCGTGGAAACCCGCTTCACCCACAGTCTCCCAGCCAGCAGCTGCAGCATCCATTGCGGATTCCTGCCTGGATGGGTGATGACGGCGACAGCCAGGAAGGTGCCATGGGCACCGTGTTCGCATCTCAGACGTCTGAGCCCTCCTGACGCACCTGTGACCCACGGGCTCCCCCACCGGGCAGTGGACTCCTGAATTCCCAGGGCCAGCCACACCAGGGCACACAGGACCCACTCGGAAAATGTTCTCCAACACACGAAGGGATTGAAATTCTTTATCCACGTATGCGTATCGTGGGCCTCTAAGAAATGACTTCCACATGCCTAATTCCAAATGCATGAAATCACACGGCCTCCATTTAGTCTAAGACAGTTTTCTTTATATTACACAAAAATACCTCCTTAATTTGGGAATTGGGGTTTTGAAAACAAGCCCTTCTCCCTCCCTTTATTCCCTTCCCGACTGAGGACATGTAATTCACATCCTGTCAACCTTCCATTTGGAAAATGACTCATCCTTTGGGCCTGTCTTCGGGGGAAGCCTCTCTCTGCTCCGTCTCAGAGTGACTGCTCTGTGGGTCCCGGAGCCGTGCTGACCGGCTCCAGACGGCGTCCAGATGTCCCCACCGTCACCTTCACGCAGAGGACTAGAAGACAAAGGCTCAAGGAGTGTCGAGTGGACGGTGTCGTTGGCCTACAGACGGATCACAGGAAGGCTGCCAGATTTAGCAAAAATAAAAATAAAAAAGACATCTAGTTACATTTGAACGCCTTATAAATGAGATTTAGCATATGCATAGCTCACGCAACAAACTTTTTTTTTTTTAAGTATTAATATGTCCCAAATACTGCGTGGAACACACTTATACTAGAAAATCATTCCTTGTTTTTCTGAAATTCAAATGTCATGGAGCGCTTTGCATTTATGGGACAACCTGAGGACACAGCGCGTTCTGCCTCAGCTGAGCTCTGCAGTGACAAAATGCTGTCATGAGCAGTATGGTCCTACTCAGTCCTCACACAGGCCCAGTGAGGGGGGCAGCAAATGTCATTAAGTGCATTGAAAGGAAGATATTTAACCAGAATCACAACACTATCGGGTAGCAAAACTTTTTACCAAATTCAGGCCTTTGGAATTTTATTTTACCTTTATCTATGGCTTTCCTAGTGGAACAAGTGACCTTCCCACTGAGGAAGGTGACTTGTACCTGCTTCCCATGGTTTGTCCTCAGGGCACCATCTCCCTTTGAGGGGCACCTTGTCCCATCCAGTGTACAGGTACTCAGGCAAGACTGATCCCAGACCCAGGGATGGAGAGTCTGCAGAGCCCATGCCCCTGGCCCATCATTAGCTCATTGCACAGACCTAAGTCAGGCCAGTGAGACCCAATCACAGGTCTTTGGTTGGAAATTACTGGGAAAGAAATTCTCTTTTTGTTGGTTTTCCAACTTGGTAAGCCTGGAGCACTTAACACAGGAGGAGAAAACATGCCTAAGAATTAAGCCACTCTAAAGAAGAGAAAAAGAAAAAGCGAAAGTGAACCCCGACAAAGTAATTTGAGCACCTGGATCCAGCCATTCCTGAAGCCCACAGCTCTGGACCTCTCAGTTGCATATGAGCCTTTGCATTTTTTTTTCTCAACTCAGGTCTAGTCGGATCTCTGTCACTTGCCAAGACAAGGGTCCTAAACACCTACTTTCACATTTCAAGTCAATGTTTTGACACCTGTCCTGGCCAGAAATTGGACAATGATTTCCTGGGCACTTGTAATGTTCCAAGCACTGTTGCCAGCACAGAGACCCAGCATGAACAACGTCAGCACCTCCCCTACCCTCAGGGAGCTGAGTTTAATAGTCACACAAGTGCCCAGCACCACGACCAGGCTGCGCTGCTCGGTGTGAGAGGACGTTCACGAGGCTGTGCTCTGATCCCCCCAGGAGCAAATCCCAGACAGCCAATTCTTCAGGCGCATCTGCCCTCGTCCCACCAGGGCCGTGCACACAGCCAGGGGGTTTGTTGGAGAAAACCCACCACATTGCTTCTGTGCTCCCCTTAAAGCGCCTGCCCTCTCCCGGCATCACCCACGGGTCCATCCATTCTCCGGGTGCCTGGGGAGCGGACAAGCTTGTTCAAATACATCGACGCCATCACTGAGACCCCAGAAGGCGATTTCTACATTCTGAGATTTACATTCTGAAGTTAAAGTCAATAAAAACAAATTATATGTGTACCTAATGTTCTTGGTGATGACCCTTACATGCCACTGATGGTCACACTGAATCGCAGGCATCGCCTCGCCCGGGGTCAAGGCTGAGTGCTGCTGAGCAAAGTTCCATCACTGCAGCCTCTCACACCTGCGCCGGGGGCTCCGTGCACGTGCGCAGAGGGCTCACGCCTGGGCGGGGGGGAGGGGCGCGGGAATCGTGCACATGCGCAGAAGGGCTCACGCCTGGGCCGGGGACTCGTGCACATGCGCAGAAGGGCATGTCTGGAGAAGGAGGAGCCGCAGCCAGGACCTGGAGGCACCGAGCAAGGAATCAGGTACGAACCACCGTTAGCAGTAATGAGCGTGAGACATCAGCTCCCTCGCATCCTTTAAAATGGGTTCTAGTAAATAACCCTGGGATGCTATGCTAAGTAACGCAATGTTAGGTGCCGCTGACTACAGCCTCATTAAATAACCTCCTTAGTTACCGTCATTAAACAAGTGCCCCTTGTCATGGCCGTCATGTCACTGTCACAGGCGAAAGTGAACGGGCCTGAAGAATGCGTCGGGAGAGAGAGCACTGACACCTCTCCCTGGCGGTACAGCCAGGAGCACCCAGGGGAGGCGGCAGGGGAGACGCCACAGCCCCACGTGGGTGGCGCTCCTCTGAGGCTGGCTGGCTTCCAGGACAGGCTTGTCCTCCTGGGTTGTTGAGAAACAAGGAGGCCACCTGTCATCGCTGCTCAGTGCACTCGTCGACCTTCCCCTCGAGGGCAGGGATCTGCAGAAACACGCAGCTCAACAATTCCTCCGTGCCAGGACGGCGCATTTACAACTGAAGTCCAACCCTCCAGTGAAACAGATTTCTGCTGGCCTCTCATTATCCTGTGGTCAGCAGAGCAATGTCCCCCCAAAAGCAGTCCACATCCTAATGCCCCAAACCTGAGAATACGTCAGGTTACTACCCAGCAAAGGGGATCAGGTTTCGCATGGGGTGGAGGTCGCCAACCACCTGACCTTAAGACAGGACCGTGATCCTGGGTGACCCAGGCGCCAGGGGCAATCACAGAGGTCCTTCCGAGTGGAGGAGGGGTGACAGCAGAGGACAGTCTGAGTCAGAGGAAGACCGGGCAGCACGGAAGCGGGGCTGAGTGATCCGAGGTGAGGCTCAGCCCCCCACTGCCGGCTTCGAAGATGGAGGAAGGGGCCCCGTGCCAAGGCAAGTGGGTGACATCTGGAAGCTGGAAGAACCCAGAGAACAGGCCTCCACCGGGTACCTCCAGAAGGGAACACGGCCCTTTCCACGCCTGGGCTAGCCCGGGAAGACCTGGCTCAGAGTTCTCACCCGCACAAGTCCGTGGTGCTTTCCTGTGCGTCCCTGTTTTGGAATAAGTCTGTGCACGTCACAGGTGCAGTTGGAGAGTCAACACCCCGCCAAGGGCGACTCCCTCCATCCGGGACCAGCCCCTCCCATGGCCAGGAGACTCAGCTGCTTCAACACCAATATTTCGTTATGAGCGCAGAGAGAGAGGTTCGGGAGAGAGCGTCAGGCTGACAGACCAGTGGCCGAGGTCGTGAGATCCCAGGAATACGGAGGGGAGGCCAGCACACCCAGGTGCCTTGCACGGCCCTGGGCCGTCTCATCCGTCAGCTCCCTCTCCTCACCCGCCTGGGTCGAGGAAAGATCCATCGACTTTGGAGCTGAGGAAATGGGTGCTCAGCTGGTCAAAGACAAGTTCAGAGCCCTTCCTGGTAAGGACCCTCAAGGGCAGGATTTGCACCCGGCTGAGTGTTGGCTCCCAGTGCCGAATCCTCCCCGGGCTCCCGCAATGCCTAGGGCTCCGCTGACTCCGACAAAGTTCCCTTAGAGGTGGTGACAAGATCGGTCTTCTGCACGGGCAGCTTCCACCTGCAACTGTGGTCTGCTTCTCACATTGTCCCCGCTCGGGGGTCTTCTCAAAAGGAATTGTGAATTTATGTCCAAAATCAGTGACCAACGAGCAGGAGACCGCCTCGCGGCTACCCTGGGCGCGTGGCTGCGCAGGGTTGATAACGGCGTTGACTGACGGGTGCTCAGTTATTAAACCAACCTCTCGGGTGCAACTGAAGTGCGATCCACTGATTGTCCGTGGCCCGTGGACGCAGCTCAGTGGGAGCTTTGGCCAAGCCTTGTGTACACGCGTGTGTGCGCTCCAGGATGAAAAGGCAGCCGCCACATGTATACGTGAGAACTTCTCTCCTGCGCTGGTAATCGCGTATTTTATTACAGGCGTGGAAGACGAAGGTGCCGAGGTCGGAAGAGACAGAGGGCACGGGGGGGCGTGTCCATGGACCTTCCTGCGAAGCTGGGCGTGTCCTGTGCCTGCCCCACCCAAGACGGCAACCGCTAGCGACACGTGGCTGTTGAACACTTACCATGCGGCCAGTTGGAGTCAGAAGCTGACCATCCAAGTTTAGTTCATTTAAATTAATTGAAATGGGAAGGCCCACATTGGGCAGGGGCTCTTGGGTTGGAACTGGGCACACGTGTGACGTTGAAACGTGTCTGTGACCCTCCAGGAGCCGCTGGCCTCGGCACAGTCAGCTTTGTGGATGGACTCCCCCTGACCCCCAGGATCAGGAAATAGAATCCTTCCGTGAAAGCTGTGCTCACTCATCCATCATCCTGTCGTTTCCTTAAAAAGCTCTTTAGTCTCATGTCTTGTTCTATTTCCTCCGTGTCGGTACCTGTCAATTTGCATCACGCACTGTCCCTCGCGGAGATACATGCCCTGGGGTGGCCGCTCACGGTGCGTGTCTGCTGCACACACACGTACCCCAAGGGCGATGTAGCCGCCAGTGAAAACGTAGCTCACATCGTGCCCTTGAACTTTGGGGAGTTCACGAAACCTCAGACAGACAGACAGACAGACAGACGTCTGGTTGATAAAGACCGTCTGAGACACAGCTTTTGACTTCACTTTGGCAGTCACACATGTCCCCGGATACATCAGACCATAATCCAGGTTGAATGACATTTTTAAATGAGAAAAACGAGATTTCTAGATTTGCTGGCCAGTTTCATGTTTTGATCCTCATACAAAGAAGTGTGCATATGACAAGTGTCATTTCGGATGGGGTCTGAGGGGCTTCCCAGGAAAACGACAGTCCAGGCCTCTCTGCCCAGCAACGGGGCTGCGGGATCAGCCCCCGACCCCTCCATCACACACCCGTCCCCTGAGAGCCCGTGTTCCGGTCCACACCCTGGCGGAGAAGTTCTTTCCCTGCGCACTGGGGACCCGAGGGCGCTGACAGCCATCTCTCAAAGCCCTGCTCCGGCGCTGTGCGCGGCCCTCAAATATTTGCTCAGCCCGGGCTCGTGGCTCCTGAGCCAGTAAAGGGCGCAGGACAAACACCGGCCTGTTACCCGCCTCCGCCTGGGGAGGTTCGGAGGATCCGCTCCTGTGGGGACGGGAGCCGCCCCCACTGAATTGTTGCAGAAACACCGATCACTCCCGAGGAGAGACAAACAAAACCAACCAGCGCTTTCCCCAGCCGTCCACTCGGGCTGACGCTGTTCCCAAAGTGTGTTCCTCGGCACACTGCCCCAATCCCCAGGGTTTGCGTGTACAAGTCAGGAGACTCTGACTTCAGCCACATTAAGAGAGGAAGGGACGATATTTGTGGGGAGCAGTAGCTTCGACCTGGCTGTACATTAGAATTCCTAGGAAGCTTTTTTTTTTAGTGCTAAGTGCCCAGACCAGAGGAACCAATGAAATAATCTTTCTGGAAGTGAGGGTATGGGAATCAGAATCCTAAAAACCTGCTCAGGGGGTTTCACATGCAGCCGGGCTGGACACACTGACTGGAGTCTGGAAAGTTCTCGGGGGGGGGGGGGGCGGGGGGGTCCGGAGAAGCAGGCTTACACAAGGGAGCCCGAAAGCCACGGGGTGGTCCCACGGACGGGACATCTCAGCCACAGGCCTGAAGTTCAGAGTCCCTAGACCACAGGGTGACTGCGCGGGATGTGGCCGGGCCCGCAGACAGCCTGGGGCGGAGGGAGAAGCCAGCTGCCCTCCTGCCCGGCCCCACACAGCCCAGCCGGGTGCCCCCCCCTCAAGGAAGCCGGGGCAAGCCCAGGAGGGACACGGACGCTGGGCCTCAAAGTGACCCAACAGCAACCTGTCTGGATGTTAACAGGTGCGTGTTATGGGGTGAAAACAGTGTGTATTACTCCAAGTCTGTGGCTTAAAAACATGATGCACTCTCTGGATGCGAGACAAGTGATTATCACATTTTTCCAAAGTAGTTTTTATAAACACAAAGCCACTCTCCTCATCTTTTTTTTTTTTTTTTTTTAATTTACCATTTTAATTGTTTTAAAGACAGAAAGGCCTTCGTGTGGCGGAGACCTCAGGACCTTTGTGTCGGGCTGGCGGCCTCCCTGGTGTCTCAGCCACCACGACAGTAGTGACAGGTGGTGCACTTCCTCCCGGGCCCTGGGGGCCACTCGCTCATCAGAGAGCTTCCCTGGCCCTGGCCGACGTGACTCGGTTGGTGACTCAGTTGGTTGGGCGTTGTCCTGTGCACCGGAAGGTCGCCGGTTCGATTCCCAGTCCGTGCACAGGCCTAGGTTGCGAGTTCGGTCCCTGGTCGGGGTGTGTGATGGACACAACCAACCGATGTTTCTCTCTCTCTAAAATCAATAAAAACATACTTTAAAAAAAAAGAGCTTCCCTAGACTAAGCTACATAACCCTCACGGAGGGGTTTCGAGCGCCCGTGCAGATCGTGGGGTCTCTGGGTCCCCAGGCCCCGCGCCGCCGGTGAGCCCCTGGAACTGGCTGGTCGGAACGGAGCTGGACTGTGGGTGCAGAGCGCACCGTGTTCAGACTTCACGTGAGAAAAAGCACATGAGATGCCTACTCGACAATATTTATATTGATTATATGTTGGAATGATGTTTTGTGTATACTGAGTTAAATAAAATATATTCTCAAAGTCAGTTTGGCCTGTTCTTTTCAGTGTGTCTGCTGGAAGAGTGTAAAAGCCCCAGGTGGCTCCCGTCACGGTTCCCTTGGACGCGCAGGTTGACAACGCAGGACGTGCCCGCAGGTGAAGAGGTGGGGGGTCTCACCTTGAATCCGGCCCGGCTGCAGCAGTCCTGCGCTGTGTGTCCTGAGACAAGTCACTTAACTACTCTGAGCCTCATCCTTCAGGGGGATGATGGCTCCTGGCCAGGACGAGTGCAACACTCAGCAGGGGAGGGACTGAGTGGGGGTGGCCCACGTCATCGCTGGTGCAGCTGCTGTGGCTTCTGGGTGCGGGAGAGCCCAGGGTAGAAGGGGAAGGAGGGGAAGCCAGAACATCCCGCCCAGAGTCCCAACTTGATTCTCTCCTTCCGGAGTAAAGTGCAAATCTCGTCCATTGGTTATTGTTCTCAGAGTGTGAGCCCCGGGCTCAGTCCCACACAGGACACCGGGAGCCCCCAGGAGTCCACCCAGGAGGGCAGCATTGTCCACACTCCCGGGGCTGCGGCCAGGACACTGGGCATCCCTGACCAGGCTCCTTGCCTCTTGAACTTGGTGGGTGAGCCTGTCAGGTTTGGAAGTTACTGCCCCATGTTTGGGGCGCAGTCAGTGTCAGGAAGGATGCTTGCGGACCGGTGTGGTCTGCCCAGGGCTGAGCTTGCAGGGTGTGGGGGACGCCTTGGCTGGCCCGGCTGCTAGGTCTGTTCACTCAGCACCTGTGTGACCGCGGACAGGCCTGGGTGCTCACCTTGGAGAGCGGGATGCCTCCCTTCCTGGCTGGTGGGAAGGTTCATGAGGTCAGTGAACTCACGGCGCCCGGAGGGGAGCGCGCGTGTCCGTTTTGATTACCGACGCATCCTTCATCCAAGCACCAGGCTCACAACTGAGTAAGTGCTGAGTGAATGGGAGAGCAGCCAGCACGCCGACCCTCCAGGTCGCAAGTCACTTTCCCTTCTTCCTGCAAGATTTTAAGCTGTTACAGCAAAAACAATTGATTAATGAAGGTGTGTGTCTGTGTGTCTGTATGTATCTATATGTGTGTGTGCGCGTGCCTATGTGTGTGTGTCTGCATGTGTGTATATGTATATCTGTGTGCATGTCTGTGTGTATCTCTGTGTGTGTGTCTGTGTGTGTGCCTGTGTGTGTATGTGAGGAGAAGGGATGCATTACTGTGTGCATGTGTGCATGTGCGTGTGCGTGTGTGTGTGTGTGTGTGAAAGACAGAACCACGGAGGACCGTTCTCGACATTCCCTCTCCGGGGTCAGTCTTTCCCACAGCCTTTCACCTTTGCCTCCCAGAACCGCCGTGCCCTTGGGATCGGGCTGGGCGCTGCGTGAGAACAGACTTGCCCACAAGAGGAGGACGTGGCGGTGAAGGCCGTCCGTGTGTCACTCGTGAGAATCCCCTGGCTTCCCTGCAGCCGGAAGCCACACCTCCAGAGGATTCCCACTCGGGGAAGGCTGACTGCTCGGGCGTTACGCCAGGTGCCCACAGTCAGAGCCCAGGCGGCTGCCCTCCGTCCCCACGCCAGCATTCCAGACAGCTCCCCTGTCCCATCTCCCTCAAGGCAAGCACGGGGTCTGGGGGGGGGTCCATGTCCCGATGGCTGTGTCCCCGCCCACACCTCGCAGCACATGCCGTTCTCCACTCAACACACTCGGACGCGAGCGCAGTTCCGGTTTAAAAGCGCATCTCACACGGGAGCAAACTCGGTCCCACCCGCCAGCACTGCCCTGCGGGAGTTAACATTCCGACCAGTCCTGCTCGCTGCCGCGCTAACCAGCTGCCCACTGGACCTGTTCCCAGGTCAGGTCACTGGGCGAGTCCGGTCCCTCAGGCCTCCCGCGAGCTGGCCCTGGGAGTCCCGTCACCTCCGGCTCCGGAGTTCATCTGCAGCAGAGGTCAGCGCCTGCCCGGACCGTGGCGGGTGGCCAGCGATGTTCCGTGGCCGGATGGCCCCAGGATGGTGTCTGTGCACAATGTGCGAGGCCCGTGGTGTTTGGGGAGCATTTAAAGTGGAGGCAGTATTTTCATAGCTGGAAATAGGAAACACTCCAAAGCCAGGGGGAGGGGCGGAGAGGCCCGTCGTGAAAAGTGAACAAGAAAAATGGCCGGGACGAGGCTTGTGCAGACCACCCCAGGCAGCTGTGAGCTCTGTGGGCCCAAATCCGCTCCCCTCCTAGCACCCCAGAGCTCTGGGTATGCCCACACGTGGTGACGAAGGGGATGCATCCGGAGTGGGGGGGTCACCCTGGATGACGCAGGGGAGCCCAGTGTCATCCCCTGAGCCCTTAAAAGCAGAGACCTTTCCCAGCTGTGGTCAGAGAGATGCGACACAGAGAGCCTGTCGGACAGACGGACAGGACAGAGACTTGAGCCACTGCTCCTGGCTTTGAGGGTGGAAGGAGGGGCCACGAACCAAGGCGTGCGGACACCTCTGAGGGCTGGAGCAGTGAGGGGAGGACTGTGCCCAGAGCCGCCAGGTGAGGGCTGTTCTGTTTGTGGGTGCAGCTCGTGGTGTTCAGATGCCTGGGGTTCGTTTTTCACTCGCTCAGGAAGCATTGTGAGCCTCCTGGGCTCCGGGCCGGACCCTGGGGAGACGCGGACCCCGCCGAGTCCATGCAGTGGTCTGGCAGGGGCTCCGCTGATGGAGCAGACTCTGCTACACAGGAACCAGGGTAGGAACCAGCCCTGGCCTCTCCCCTGAGGCCACCTCTCCCGGGGACACTGCAGCCTCTCCCCTGGGGACACTCTGCAGCCTCTCCCCCGGGGACACTGCAGCCTCTCCCCCGGGGACACTCTGCAGCCTCTCCCCTGGGGACACCTCTCCCCCGAGGACACTCTGCAGCCTCTCCCCCGGGGACACTCTGCAGCCTCTCCCCCGGGGACGCTCTGCAACCTCTCCCCTGGGGACACCTCTCCCCCGAGGACACTCTGCAGCCTCTCCCCCGGGGACACTCTGCAGCCTCTCCCCCGAGGACACTCTGCAGCCTCTCCCCCAGGGACACTCTGCAACCTCTCCCCTGGGGACACCTCTCCCCCGAGGACACTCTGCAGCCTCTCCCCCAAGGCCACTTCTCCCCCGGGGATACTGTGCAGCCTCTCCCCTGGGGACACTCTGCAGCCTCTCCCCGAGACTGGAGGCTGTGGTCTGCTCTGTGACAGAGCAGAGAAGTCTCAGCCTGCACGCCTGAGCTCTGTGAAATGTGAGCTGTTCTGTTTTCTCCCTACTTCCCAGAGATGAAACCAAAAGCCTTTGTTTGTCCTCACCATCTTAACACTTGATCTGCCCTTCACGTTGGTGGAAGCCAATTCCTTCCTCCTTTCCGGTTCCCTGCAACCCGCCGCCCTGAACACCCCGTCTTCATTTCCTCTGGGAGTGCGCCCTGCCGTCCCCCTTGCTGGCTGGCCCACGGAGGGACCCATGTCGGGGCCAGTGGAACCTCCCATCCCCCTGCCGCGTGCCTGCCCCTCACACCCAGCCGCGGAGGCCAAGGTGCAGACAGCGCCACCTAGTGGCTGAGAGCCCCAGCTGCGCCCAGTGCCTGGGCTCCACGCCAGTTTGGGTGACTGGGGAAAGGTGTTTTTTTAAAGCCACCTTTTCATTTTGTCCCTAGAGCTCTCTGTGGGTCCACAGGCTTGGTTGGAATCTACACACAGTAGCAAACTGTGAATGAAAGGGAGTTGGTGATGCACAGACGTGGGTGTGGATGGATTCAGCGGAACCACATGAAATGGTGAAAAGGTCTAGGGGTTCTACCTACACAATTTGTACATTTGTATATGAGAACTGGTGAAAGTATATATCTACCTACCTACATACACACACACATACATATGCGCGCGCACACACACACACACACACACACAGCCCAGGGAAATACTGAGCATGAGTTTAAGGGAAAGTAAAAGATCTTAGTTTTTCTGACATAGGATTCCAGAGTAGTAATTGTATTCAGAGCCTAGATACAGGGGTTGTTCCATTAAGGATGTTTTTGCAGGGAGTGTGGTGAGAATCCTGGACACTGAAGGCGCCTTTTGGGGTGGGGTGGGGAATGTCCCTTGCCGTGGGGACAGGGACTCACCTTTGCCTTCCCACCCCTGCCCCAGCCGCTTCAGAGCTGGCTGCCCAAGTGTGAGGCGCTCTGATCAACCCAGAAGCAGTCAGTTGGCATCGACCTCCCTCCATCCCTGTGGGCAACACCTTCATTGGTCCACAATGTCTCAACTGCAGGAACCGGGATGGGTCACACCCAGTCTGATGGAACCCAGTCTAGATGGGAAGTTACCCCTCCAAAGCTGAGGGTGGCTGTGGCCCTGTGGCACAGGTTTACGTGTGAGTAGAGGGGCGCACGGTGTCTGGTAAGTGGGGTTGGAGCTTGACGCCTGCCCTGCACCTGGAACCTCCTTCTCACCTCGTCACAGGGTGAACCTTTGCGTTCTCAGTGTGGGGGTTGGGGAGCTGCACGACTCCCCCATTAAGACCCTCATTACCTCGGAGGCAAGTGTTAGCAGCTCCAAGACAAGGGTGGAGCAAGCTGGGCAGCTAAGGATGCCCACCCTTTGGGGGGCTGGCCCTGTACTTGCACATCATGAGGGAGAAGGCTGACTCACATTTGTACCCTGGGCACCTTTGGGGCCTCCTCTGGTTCTAGTCCTGATTCTTAGTCTTGCACTCATGACCCTTAGATTCATTGCCCTGCTGGAGCCCCTGATATCTCCCATGCCCCCAAATCTTTTCCAGGTGTGTTCAGAAAAGGGCATGTAATCCCAAGGCAATGATTCCGAGGATAAAGGTTCATCCTCTAAGAGACTTTCTCCAGGGAGAATGAGCCTGGAGTGAGTAGTCAAAATCAGCTAACTCCAGTCAACCCAGGCCAACCCTAATCAACCCAGGTCAACCCAAGTCAACTCCAGCCAACTCAGGTCAACTCCAGTCAACCCAGGCCAGCCCTAATCAACCCAGGTCAACCCAAGTCAACTCCAGCCAACTCAGGTCAACTCCAGTCAACCCAGGCCAGCCCTAATCAACCCAGGTCAACCCAAGTCAACTCCAGCCAACTCAGGTCAACTCCAGTCAACCCAGGCCAGCCCTAATCAACCCAGGTCAACTCAAGTCAACTCCAGCCAACTCAGGTCAACTCCAGTCAACCCAGGTCAACCCTAATCAACCCAGGTCAACCCAAGTCAACTCAAGCCAACTCAGGTCAACTCCAGTCAACCCAGGCCAGCCCTAATCAACCCAAGTCAACTCAAGCCAACTCCAGCCAACTCAGGTCAACTCCAGTCAACCCAGGCCAACCCTAATCAACCCAGGTCAACCCAAGTCAACTCCAGCCAACTCAGGTCAACTCCAGTCAACCCAGGCCAACCCTAATCAACCCAGGTCAACCCAAGTCAACTCCAGCCAACTCAGGTCAACTCCAGTCAACCCAGGCCAACCCTAATCAACCCAAGTCAACTCCAGCCAACTCAGGTCAACTCCAGTCAACCCAGGTCAACCCTAATCAACCCAGGTCAACCCAAGTCAACTCAAGCCAACTCAAGCCAACTCAGGTCAACTTAGGTCAACCCAGGCCAACCCTAATCAACCCAGGTCAACCCAAGTCAACTCGGGCTAACCCAAGTCAACCTAGGTCAACCCAGGTCACACCCAGACCAACTCAGGTCAGTTTACTCTGACAGGGTTTCAGGAATATTGCCGTCAGGTGAATAGGCTCGAGTCCCAAAGACAGAGGAAGCTGAAGGTTCGGCCCAATTCTATCCCGTCTAAGGGTCTTTGAATGCTCGTAAAAGGCATGTCTTCCCCCTATTAAATGCTGCCCACTAAAGGGTCTGACAGATCAGCATCCAGTAGCTGCCAAAGCAAAGGCCCTGCCAGGCACAGCGCCCTCCTCAATTACTTGACAGCGAGTTGTGCCTCGAAACCATTACGCTGCCAGCTACTTGACATGACGGAAGCCCTGCTTTATTTCAGTAATTATAAGGCGTCCTGGCCGCTGACAAGTAAATGGGAAGCCTTCCACATGTGGGCAGAGCCGGTGTCAGGGGTGGCCTCGCCCTCCTGCCCGGTTTCTGTTCTCCCTAATCTGTGTTTGTGCGGAGCCCCGGAGATCCGGAGGCTGGCCGACTTACTCCTCTCACCCCTTCCCGTCAATCTCCGTGAGGTTACATTATTGGATATGAGTTTGGGGTGAATTACTCAGATTTCATATTTCGAGGAATGGGGGGGAAATGCCTGTGGAGAACACAGAAGTGTGTTTGTGTGTATTTGCGTGTTTTAAGAAAACACATATCCCCACTTCTGCTTCCTGTAAAGCATATTCCGCAAATCCCCTGCGCATGGCGAGCACAGAGCCCAGGTGGGCAGGACCCTGTCTGCAGCGGGCTCCTGGAAAGGGACTTCCCACCTCTCCAAGCGTCATTGGTAAGTGGCAGTAACCGTAACAACAATACCCACCCCCTGGGCCGTAGGACGAGTATTTACAAAGTGTGCAGGAAAGACCCGTGTGCTGCCCGGGTCGCACGGACAACCCCCCGCTCATTCAGCCATGGACAGGTACTGACTAGGGTGCTGTCTAGGAAACAGGTTTGCAAGAATGCAGAGACCAAAGAGGGTCCCAAACCTCACCGTGGCTGTGGCCTGGTGCTGAAGCACCCACATCACCGCCGCGAGCTCCGGAGGTGGCGCTGGGGTGGGGACACCGACCTGCCCCATTCTCACCTCTAATGAAATGGAGACTCACCCACAGATACGTGTCTCGGTTCCCTATCAGCACATAAGAGGTGACCTCCTGGTTTGGCAGCTGCCTCCCTGGTGACCAGACTGGGCGTGGAGAGCACGACTTGGGTTGACATCTCCCCTTGCTCCAGGACTGATTTACTAGCTGATTGCCTGAGCAAGGCAGTGACTTCCCTCCGGCCCGGATTGCCCCCTGGGGTGTGGCCAGCCGGCCGTGCACCGCAGCAGTTCGAGCCCCGCTCACTGGCAGACCTACCCCTGGGCTCCAAGCTCTGCTGGCTTCGGGGGTGTGATCACTCCGCCTCGTCCACCTCACCTTATCCATTTCATTTATAGCAGAACCAATAACTCACGTGTTCGAGGCAGTTTGTCTTGCACACCTGTCCATAGATTGAGAGTCTACTGGAGCGTGCTGGGTAAACTCGAACCCCAGGTCTGCTTGTCTCCTGGACCCGGGCCAAGTTCTTTAGATTCAGGCCATATTTTTGATGATGTGTATGAATTTATGCCCCCGAGGAAACCTCGACACCCCCACCCCCAACACCCGTAGCCCTGAGATTCCATTGGTTCCAAGCTTCCTGCTCCACCAGCCCTGTGGGGGCTGCGCCCTCTGGAGGTGAAATGCCACGGCCATCATTTTCGTTTTGATGTAGAAGCATCGCCTCGATGGGCTCTGGCTCCGTGGGGTGCTTTTCAGTGACCTGAGCAGAGAGCCGTCCACTCTGCACAGGTGAGCAAATGGACCTGGGCTCCCCAGGAGAGCGCAGGGGCAGAGGGGCACCGCTCCCACGCCGCCCCCAGGTGGTCTGGAGTCGGGAGATGGGTCCTGGGTGCAGCCAGTTGGAATAATTAACATGGTTCCAGACAGAGGAGAAAGTTGCATCTAAAAAAGTCATCTGGGAAGACAGCCATGTCCACTCAGACGACACCTGCTCAAGGTAAGGGGTGCCCTGGGCTGTGAGGGGAACACCACAGCCAGGCCTAACGGCGAGGCGCGGCTTACTCGTGCTGTGGAGGTCTGGGGTGTCTGCCTTCCCAGCATCCACCCACTCTCTCCTGCCGTTAGTTTCCACTGGGGGATTCTTCTTCGGCTGACTGACTCCACCCTGGCCTCAGCGTGGTCATGGGACCCAGACCTGGCCACTCGGAGCACTGAATCATCATGGACCGGTGACTCGTTCAGAGGCTCATTTCAGGACTTTGGCTGAGGTGACTGAATAGGCCAGTTCTGCTGCTGGGGTCACTGACAAGGTAGGGTACAAGATCAAGCGGCTAGTGGCCATCTTGCTACTAGAAAGAGACAGCATCATTCAGAATGAAGCTAATGTGTGCAGCCCAGAAGGGCACCAAGTCCAGAGGTCAAGAGAAATCTCTTGAGCACCTGGATCCAGCCGTACCTGAAGCCAACATACATCTTGTCTCTTGGGTTACCTGAGCTAATATATATTCTTTTTTAAAAAACATAAGCCAGTGTGAGTTGGGATTCACTCTCTTCTGACTGGGAGAAGAAAATCCTGGTAATACAACCAAGAACCCAAATACCAAGAATAAGAGTCTCCCCAACCTTTCTACAATTGTTATGCTTTCCTTACAACCGTGAGAGCCTGCTCCTAAGTTAGCGGCAGGTTTTGGATTCTTCCCGAGCTATCCCTTGGGAAAGCAATCCATCAAGTTGTCCGAGTGCAAAGGGGTCCGAATGTGTGCAGAAAACGGATCATTTTAAAATGAAAAGGGAAAGATGGTTTCCTCCATGGCCTTTCTGTGCTATCCATTCCTCCCAGAACGTCCAGTCTCCCCCCCTGCACCCCACAAACCACTTTTCCTGTTTCAGAGGCAGCCTTCAGATGGTCTGCATGCCCGGCTCTCCCAACCCTGCCCTGGGGTTCAGAGAACAAGGCAGATGACTGAGCCCTCTGCCCAGCTGGCCGCCCCCGACTCCCCTCTCCCCACGGCCCTGAATAACATGCGTGAATACACCTGACTTAAGCTGAACTATTAATTTTACTTACTTTATACACAGCCAGGGTCAGTGGCATTTTGAACACAGCAGGAAAATCTATGTAAATGAACACACGCAGTTCTGTAGCAGGCCATGCAAACACGTGCCCTGGACACGGCGGGGCAGCCACCGAGCTTGGTGACGTGGGTGACCTGTGCCCTTTGTTCCAGACCTCAGGAAGACAGCCGCAGCTCAGAAAATACCTGGGTTGCTGATTACAATGAGAAACTTGGGCTGGGGTGGAGGCCGGTGTCTCCCTTTGACTGGAAGCGTCCCTCACGTCAATGATACTGGGAGGCGAAAATTCCAATATCAGGCGTCTGGCTTGAAAACCGGGACTTGGTTTTGGATTTTACAGAAGCGTGGTTAAAACGTTCTGCCAGCCCTCTGCTCAAACGCTGCGCTTTCAGTAACCTTCTGCAGGGTCTGTTGCTGTGGTCGTGGGAGACACAGGGCCAGTCCCTTGCTCCCGGAGAGGAGGTCCTCCCACAGTCCACATGGACCTGTCTCGGGTCCTCTGCTCTCCGCAGGATCCCCTGGACGTGGAGACTGAGACAGGGACTGGGGTGCAGTCTGTTTAAAAGAGAACTCAAATGATTTCTCTATGTTGATCTTTTTCATCCTGCAACTTGTCTGAATTCCTCTGTTAAGTCCAACAGGTTTGTTTTGTGGCGTCTAGGGTTTCCCACATAGAAGGTCAGGTCTTTGCAGACAGAGATCTTTGAGGTTCGCCTCTCGGATTCGGATGCCTTTCATCTCTTTCTCCTGCCCACTGGCTCTGGCCAGGACTTCTAGTGCCACGTCAAGGAGAAGGGGTGAGAGTGGGCAGCCTTGCCTTGTTCTGGTCTTAAAGGAGCAGCTTCCCGACTTCCACCGCTGAGCAAGCTGTTTGCTGAGGGCGTGCGGTCTACGGCCTTTGGGATGTTGACGTGGGGTTTCCCCTTTCTGTGTTTGTTGAGGGTTTTTATCAACAACATTGATGTGAGAGAGAAACTTTGATCAGCCGCCTCCTGTACGCACCTGACTGGGGATCGAACCTGCAACCTGGGCATGTGCCCCGACTGGGAATTGAACCCGCAACCTTTTGGTGCATGGGATGATGCTCCAACCAACTGAGCTACCCGGCCAGGGCCAAGCATGTGATTTTTATCCTTCATGCTGTTAGTGAGGTGAGTTCCATTAATTGATGTTTGCCTATTGAACCATCCTCGCATCCCAGGGATGGTCCCACTTGATCATGGTGTGCTGTGCTTCTAACACGCTGTGGAATTCACGCTGCCAGTCTCTTCCTGGGGATTTTTGCGTCTATGTTCATCAAGGATACTGCCTTATGATAACAGAAGTTTTCTTTGTAGTGTCGTTGTCTGGCTTCAGTATCAGGGTAATGCTGGCCTATGAAGCAAGTGCGGAAGCCTTTTCTCGCCAATCTTTTGGAGAAGTCTGAGAAGGACTGGCATTCATTCTTCTGTAAATGTTCAGTAGAATCACCAATGAAACCACCTGGTCCTGGGCTTGTCTTTGTTTGGAGGTTCTGATTACTGTTTCAATCTCCTTCATTATTGGTCTGTTCAGATGTTCTGCTTCTTCCTGACTCGGTCCTGGTAGGTTGTATGTTTCTAGGAATTCACCCGTTTCTTCTAGGTTGTCCTGTGCGTTGGTGTACAATCATCCACAGTAATCTCCTATGGCCCTTCTTCTGTGGAATTGATCGTAATGCCTCCCCTTTCCTTTCTGCTTTAATTTGTTTGCATCTTCTCTCCTTTCACCTTAGTTTTGTCTTAGTCTAGCTAAAATTTTGTCAATTTTACCTTTCCAAAAAACAACTCTTCGTTTTATTGATTTTTTTCTACTTTTTAATCTTTTATTTTATTTACTTCTGCTCTAATCTTTATTCTTTCCTTCCTTCTGCTTACGTTGGTCTTGATTTCCTCTATTTTTTTCTAGTTAATAGAGGTGCTTATTGGATCTTTTCTTTTTAACGTGGGCATTTATTGTTATAAATGTCCTTAGTACTGCTTTTGCCGCACACGTTTTGTTTGGTTGTGTCTTATTTTCATTTTGTCTCAAGGCATCCTATAAAATCCCTTTTGATTTCTTCTTGGACCCACTGGTTGTTCAAGAGTGTGTTTTCAAATTTCTACCTATGTGTGAATTTTCCAGTATTCCTCCTGCCATTTATGTCTCATTTCATTCAACTGTGGTTGGAAAAGATACTCCATACGATCTCGGTCATCTTAAATGTGTGTAGACGTGTTCCCTGACCCAACGTGTGGTGTGTCTGGGAGACTCTTCCCGTTTGCTGGAGAGACTGTCCCCTGTCGCGTTCACTGCAGCGTAGGGGGCGACGACCTGGACGTCCCCTGGCAGGTGAGCGGATGGAGAAAACGTGGAACACCATTCAGCCCTGCAGAAAGCAGGGATCCCTGCCTATGGAGAACCTGGACGTCATGCTCCGTGAGGTGAGCCGGACAAGAAGCAGCTTCCACCTGCGTGAGCAACGCACCGCGGTGCGACTCCTACACGGTCGGACGGCGCTTGCGGGGCTGAATAGGGCCGCTGGGGAGGGGCGACGGGGAGGTGCTGCCCACGGGTAGAAAGTCCGAACAAATTCTAGAGCCCGGCCGGACAGCACCGCACCACCGGTCACCTCGCTGCGCCGTGCGGCGTGAGTTCTGTGAATAGGGCAGAGCTCACGCTCCTGTTCTCACTGCAATAAAAACACTGAATGAGCGTGCGTTGCTAAAACAATAAAGATGACGGAGGGCGGGGAGACAGGGAAGGCGGGAGAAGCGGCATGGAGCTGGTCACCGGGCTCCTGCTCTGGGGACTCTCCGCAGGGACAGCGCGCGCACAGAGGAGGGTCACGGGGAGGGCGCGCTGCCTCCCCCGGCCGTGTGCGTGCGCCCTCCCCCGCGCCCACGCCCTCATTGTGTGGGTCTGCACGTGCAGTTGGACCACCAGAGAGTAAACCTCTCAGAGGCCGCCCTCCAGTGCACCTGTCACAGACACTGGGGGCCCATGTCAGGGGAACAGGGCGTTTTAGAACCCCTGGCTTAGTTCCCCCATTTACCACCTTAGAGCTGGTTTACACCCCAGCTCCGCCGGGGCACTGTCCTCTTGGGGAGCTCTATCTATGCAAGGAGCAATACCAGGCGGCAGGCTCCCCAATTCCCCTCAGGGGATCACTGCAGACCGAACGCACCACGGGCGACCCCCACCTCCTAGGAACCTCCCACCCCACCCCAGGTGCTCAGAGTGCAGGGTCCCCAGGAGGCACCAGGAATAGACCTAGTCACTGGCCCGCGTTCCACTCCTTCTCGTGCGCCTCTTCCCCTCCCCTTCCTTCTGGAGTGGGGAAAACAGGACATGAGAGATGGGATTCCTGTCCTGCTCTCCCCTTCGAATGAGTGTGCGCAGAAGAACGCGTTCCGGACGCGAGGGGAAGACCGGCGGGGCTGGCGCAGAGCCGGGGCCTCCGCGGAACCGCCTTCCCTTCAGCTGCAGGACAGGAGCCAGCCTCGCGGGCGGGGTCGGGACTTCCAGGGTCCAAGAGCTGTGTTTGCAGCGGGATCATCTCCACGCGGAGCCACATCCAGGCCTCGGACCGCTGTTCCCTGGAGGAGGAACACAGCCCCCCTCCCACCCACAGCACCAGAGCCGCCAGGACAGGCGGGGAGCTCGTGCCCCAGAGGCACCGTGGGAGTGGGCCTGGGTCCCTTCCTGCATCGGAGCCGTGTGCAGCTAGGTGACAGGCTTTGGAGACGGCCCTGTGGGCCTGGGTCCCTTCCTGCATCAGAGCCGTGTGCAGCTAGGTGACAGGCTTTGGAGACAGCGCGGTGGGCCTGGGTCCCTTCCTGCATCGGAGCCGTGTGCAGCTAGGTGACAGGCTTTGGAGACAGCGCGGTGGGCCTGGGTCCCTTCCTGCATCAGAGCCGTGTGCAGCTAGGTGACAGGCTTTGGAGACGGCGCTGTGGGCCTGGGTCCCTTCCTGCATCGGAGCCGTGTGCAGCTAGGTGACAGGCTTTGGAGACGGCGCTGTGGGCCTGGGTCCCTTCCTGCATCAGAGCCGTGTGCAGCTAGGTGACAGGCTTTGGAGATGGCGCTGTGGGCCTGGGTCCCTTCCTGCATCGGAGCCGTGTGCAGCTAGGTGACAGGCTTTGGAGACGGCGCGGTGGGCCTGGGTCCCTTCCTGCATCGGAGCCGTGTGCAGCTAGGTGACAGGCTTTGGAGACGGCCCTGTGGGCCTGGGTCCCTTCCTGCATCAGAGCCGTGTGCAGCTAGGTGACAGGCTTTGGAGACGGCGCGGTGGGCCTGGGTCCCTTCCTGCATCGGAGCCGTGTGCAGCTAGGTGACAGGCTTTGGAGACAGCGCGGTGGGCCTGGGTCCCTTCCTGCATCGGAGCCGTGTGCAGCTAGGTGACAGGCTTTGGAGACGGCGCGGTGGGCCTGGGTCCCTTCCTGCATCAGAGCCGTGTGCAGCTAGGTGACAGGCTTTGGAGACGGCGCGGTGGGCCTGGGTCCACCGACCTCTAAGCCGGGCACCATTGCAGTTAGTTATCTGTTGCCGTGGAACAACAAACCGTCTGTCGCTTAACGTTGTATGACATCCGCCTCTGGTGGCCTCGCTGCTGTGGGGCAGGGATTGAACCATGACTCTGCGGGATGATTCCTGTTCTGCGGGACATCAGTGGAGCTCACTGGCTCTCAGCTGAGGAGGGGCTGGTCCGGAGGGTCCTGGCGAGCGTCACTCACAAGGGGTACGGTGAGGAGGCTGGCCGGCGGGCCCTGCCCACGGCTTCTCCAGCGTGGCGGCCTCCGGGTGCTTAGACCTCTTCCATGGCAGCTCAGGGTCCCAGACGCCTGCTCCCAGAGGCTCCCACGGGAGCCACACGGCTTCTTGGGGCCTGGTCTCTGGGGACCCAAAGTCAGTTCTACCCCATTGGGCCAAGCACGTCAGGAGGACCAGCCGGCATCCAGCGGAGGGGCAGCCAGCTCCACCCCCCAGCGGGAGGTGAGCAAAGAACCCAGTGCCATCCGGACCCGCAGGCAGACGCCTCTTCTAGGTCTCGTTTCCTCCTGAGCACACGGGATGGTGCTGGACACTGCCGGGAACGCGGGCCCGAGAACAGAAGGCACACGCACTCACGGCACACAGCCTTTGGCCCTTGAACAGGGTCGGTAGGGAAGGTGGCTTGTCACTTCTCGGTTTAATCTGGACCAGAAGCTCCTGAGTACGTGAGCCGGAGCTGCTGGCCTCTCCAGCTGCGTTATCTCTGCGGGACCCTCGCCGTGGTCCTCGGACACCGCGTTCCAGGGCAGTCCCTCGGCGCCAGGGCGAAGGCTGCGGCTCAGTGAACGTCATCCCCTAAGAGCAACGAGTACGTGTTGAGAATGTGCCTTCCCACCAGTGATGGCTGCATGGACGGGGTATAGTCATGACACTCGCTGAAATCCCAAAGAGAAGGAGACTATCCACCAATGTCAAGGGCTTTGTCTCTGCCAACTCCCGAATCTTAAGGACCAAAGTAGGAGAGAGTGAGGGCAGCTTTGTGAATTGGCATCTACATCTAAAAACCCGAAGACGTTGGGTGTCACCAGCAGGCTTGAGGGCAGCTGGCTCACCCAGGGCGAGAAGGCTGTGACCATGGTGGTGACAGTGATGGGAGGGAGACGTCCCGAGCCTCAGCTCCTGCCCCACCCCCAAGCTCAAAGGCGGGGGTGGTCACCCCACCCATTCAGTGAGGCGGAAGGTGCCTGCTCTGTCATGGGACCCTCGGTCCACGTAAGACAGGACAGAAGCCATGGCCTGGCCTGACGTGGGGGAGCACGGGAAGGAAGTGCCTTCAGTCTCTATTATTTAAAAACACAGGGATATTGAAGCAACGAGGTGTCCTCAAATGGGTGAATGGATCAATAAATTGTGGCCCATCCAGACAGTAAGTATTATCTGGTGATAAAAAGACACGGAGGGAAGTTAAATGTCTATTGCTGAGTGAAAGAGCCAATCTGAACAGGCTGTATACTGTATGATTACAACCATATAACATCCTGAGAAAGGCCAAATCAGAGAGGCATGCAAAGGCCAGCGGGGGGCAGGGTTTGGGCTGGGGGCAGGGAAAGTATTCCGAATGATGCTGTCATGGTGGGCGCACCTGTCAGAGCCTATGACAGAGAGTGGCCCTAATGTAAATTGTGAACTTCAGTTAGTAATAATGTATCAACACTGGCTTGTCAATTGTAACAAAGTAGCACCGAGCAGGAGTGAATGGAGGGGGAGTGGGGACACGGGACTCTCCGCGCTTTCTGCTGAGTCGTTCTGCAAGCCCAAACCTGCTCTAAAAGAGAAAGTTTATTCTTTTTTTAAGGAGGGAAATGAACCACCCAGGGGCATGTGCGACAGACACGGTAGGCTTTGGATGAAGCTGGGGGCAGCCTGAGCCGTTGGCCGAGCCCGCGGTCCCTGAATGCGGCGTCCTGGAAGGATGGTGGCACCTGTTTTCTAATCCCAGAGCTGAGCGAGCACATTTCTCACCTGTAAATTGAGGCTGATGCTGTGAGTCCCACTTCGGGAACAGGGTGAATAGAAATACCAGGTGTGAAAGTGCCAGGCCCTGCTGCTAAGCACGTCTGGCTGGCCTCCGCCTCCCTCGCCCGCGTCTGTGTGCCAGGTCTGACTTCCCCGCTGCACTGAGATCGATGGGGACGGGCGAGTCTGCTGTCCCCAGCTGCTTCCCGGGAACGGAAGGTAGCACCTGAGCGTTATCAGGGCACCCTTCGGGGCCCCCATCACAGCCCCAGGGAATCCAGCCACCCATGGCACTGGCGCTTGTGTTCGGGGGGAGGCAATCAGCAGTGAACCCCAAAGGTTCAGCCATAAGCCGGGTCACAGAGGACGGGAAAGCATCCAAGCCAGGAGGCCACCGGCGAGCGCAGCCTCCCAGGGACAGAGGCCGCAGCCAGCAGGAAGCTCCTGTTTCCCGCAGATGTCAACGTGTAAGGTCCATGTCCACGTCCTTCCCTTCTTCTGGGACTCTTGGGTTTCACTGCTGTTTACCCACATTTCCAGCGTCCCCCCCCACCCCGCTTTCCTCCTCCCCTCAAATCTAACAGTATCTACTGTTTAACTGGCTTCCTCTCCTCAGACTTTGTTTCATCCTCCTCCCCACCCTCCAGCCCCTGTCCTCGGCACAGTCACGCTGAGCCCCCCGGTCTGGCCCGGTGCTCATTCTGCTGTCCCCTGACTGTGGGAGGAGGCAGGTGAGCTCGGGGAGAAGGACAGCAGCCCCTTCGTGGTGCGAGAGCTCTCAGTCTGTCCCTCCCTCCCTCTTGCTTTTTCCTCTAAGACGGTCCTTCTCTGTTCCGGGTCCTCGGTGCCTCGAACATCTTCATTTGCCCACAAAGGTTGTTTTATGCCAGAAACACACCTTTTGCTACATCTCCCTGCTTTCTTTTCAAAACAGCTTCTCGTGGAACATTGAAGTGTACACAAGAATAATGAGAAATGGGGAAAGCAAATCAACCTCCGATGAAAAGGCAGGGAAACGCAGTCCTGGTGGGAGCGCGCGGTTCGCTCAGAGGACCCCTCCCACACTCCCCTCCACAGGGGAGGAGGAGAGGCGTCCCACCAGCTTAGGGAACGTCTGTGGTCCCATCACGGTCAAGGTCAACAGTCTGCAGGTGCTGGGGGAGCAGTCGTTCCAGCTCCCCTCCCAGACGCTCTTCTTAACCTCTCTTGGAAACAAAAGCACCCTTCTGCAGGGCTCCTCACCAGCAGGGGGCTGGAGGGCAGCTCCTCCTCCAGGTCGTGGGCAGGGGCGGCTGGAGCCCTCCCTCAGGGCAGCTCTCTCAGGGCCTCCCCAGGCCTGTGGACGCCCAGGCTCCACCCAGGACACCCAGAGTCAGCAGGTTCAGGGCGGGCCCACGAAGCAGCTTCTCTGAGGCTCCCAGGAGCGCTCCTTGTCTGTGGCACAGGCCCGCAGTGGTGTGCACAGACACCAGCCCCAGAGCTTGTGCAAGGCCAGGTCTCAGGCCCCCTTCCCCAGAGCTCTGGGCAGCAGGTCCCAGCTGGAGCCAGGAGTCTGCGTTTCCAGGAGCCTCTCTAGGATTCTGAAGCAGGTGCACCCCGGGCACAGGTGGAGCGGAGGGGTCAGTCAGCGTGCAGACTCCCACAGGCTGGGTCTGCACCTTTAACAAGCTCCCGAGGGGTGTGCATGCTGCCAGTGGGTCTGGGGGCCACCCCTTGAGCGGCCAGGCTGCAGAGCATCCTTTGAAATCCACTGCCTGGGATTTGAGCTCCCATTTCCCTCCTCTCTGGATGCGTTCTCACGGCCTCACCCACGGCAAGTCTGAGAAAGCGATGCTCTCTGCTGGGCTCCCCTCAGTCACTGCAGTGCCTCGGGCTCGGTTTCCTGAAGACACGGCTCCCACACATGACATGCGGTGTAAACGGCTCCCTCCACCCGACGAGCTGGGAGATGCTGGGCACAGGGCCTCGCGCCTGGGTTAGGAGGCCCACACGGCGGCGGCCGGCCCTGGCTCCCTGGGCCTCCCTTCGCCCTGCCTGTGTAAGGGGGATGATAAGGGCACCCACTTACAGAGTTAGGGCGACACGGAGTTAATAGACACAAGCTCGGGGCCTGACTCAAGGCTGGATGGTGTCAGGGTGTATGTGCCCCGTCTGGAAGTCACAGTGCCCTTCAGTACAGCCGAGACGCTGAGACACACAGTGGCAGAGACGGGGAGGTGTGCTTCATCCAGTATTTGGGCCTCAGGACCCTACCGACACTGCCCCCCCCATTGGCACACCTGCGTCACTGGCTCAGCTCATGGACCCAGCAGAGCAGTGCTGAGCTCAGGGACCCTCTGCTGAGGGACAGTCTGCTCACGCTGGGACCTCTGAACACAGAGGCAGGCCCCAGCCCCAGCGGTGGACATTCGGACGACCGCGGGAGCTCCCTCCTCGGTGACGAAGGACCCTGAGTAAGGGGGACGCAGAGGATGTCTCTCAGAGGTGTGAGCACTGGCCCGGAGGGACTTTCCCGCAGCGGGATTCCGGATGGATGGCCCAGGAAACCCTGGGTAGGCAGGACCCCCGCGTGAGTCTGAGCGTGACGAGCCCGCACATTCAGCCCTGTAGACAGGTGACCCGTTTTCGCCCACCACCATGCGGGGTGACCCGGGGCGCGGGGCAGGCTGTGTTCTGTGTACCAGTCGGACAGTTACAGGTGAGAAATCACATCACCTCCTTCACTTGGGGACAGAACTTACCCTGCCCCTCTGGAGTTGCCTAGCATCTGATTTCCCGAAGACCAGCCTCGAACCAGCGGCCGCCCTGCCCGGGTATTAGGGCCCTGGCGGGAGGACCAGAGGCTGGTCCATGGCTTTTCTGCTCTCTTGCCCAAGCTGACTCTGACCTTAGCTCAACAGTTCCACTCGGTCTCCTCCCTCCGCCTTTGCAGCCAGAACTCACATGTTCTGGACACTGGGCTCCCCCAAACCAAGACAAAGAAATCCTGAAATATCTGAGCAGACAAAGCACTTTCCTTACATCTCCAAGCCGAAAGGAACCGCACGGAAACATTCCCTCCCTCTCCAAGCTGTACCTGCTTTTCACTTGCTGACCCCTCACAGAAGTGCCTCCCCAGTTCAGAAATCAGCCACGCAGAGCAGTGGGGGCGGGTGCTGCCTGCCCCGAAGTTCCTGACAGGCGTCTGCGGGGAATTTCTCCCTCTCGTTCCTTGCCAGGGGTTTCTAATTTCTTTCTTGGCTTCTCAGGCCTAACAGCGGTTCTGCCGCACCAGTAGGACTCGGTCCCTTCCCCAGTCCTTGAGGCCATGGCCAGCTCTGCTAGGGAGGCTCTGCACAGCCTGGGGGCAGAAACACAGCTTAGGTCCTCCCTTTGGCTGAACGTGGGTGCACGGCCAGGAGGGTGGCTGGGTCTGGGGAGTTGGTGAGAGGACACCTGAAACGTGAAGGTCAGAACGGAGCGCCCACTCCCACCATGCCCCCCTCAGGAAGTTGGACTAAAGAAGCCGGGGCACCCCATCCAGAAGCGGTGCCCAGGGTTTGGGGGCGGGGACTCCAGTGCCTTCTTCAGCCTTCAGGTCCCCATCCTCCCACCCCCACCCCCACCCCCACCCCCACACTTTTTCTTGTAAACCGAGTGTCCGAAGCCCCTTTGGCCAACACGGGCTTCAGACGCCCTGCCCTTGCCCAGCCGCGCGGTGCGAGCAGAGAGGCGGGGTGCGGGCGCGGCGCGGGGAGCGCGGCGCCTTTAAGGCCCGCGTCAGGCGGGCAAGCGCAGGGGCCGGGCGGCGGGCGGGGCCTCGGCGGGGCGACCGCGCGGCTTCACCTGCAGTTCGGAGCGCGCGGAACAGAGGCGCGGGCGGCTGGGAGGCCGGCGGACTCACCGGCCCGAGGGAAGGCGCCGCCGCGGGCTGTAGGCACGGGGCCCGCGGAGCGGCGGCGGCAGCGGCGCGATTGGAGCGGCGCGATCGCGGCGGCGGCGAGGAGCGAGCTCCGGGCTGCGGGCGCCGGGAGGGCGGGCGCCGGGCGCGGCGCGGCGGGGAAGATGACCGCGGGCTCCGGCGTGTTCATCCTGCTGCTTTCGCTCTCCGGCGCGCTCCGGGTAAGTTGCCGCCTCCCGCTCTGGCTGCTCCGATCCCGGGCAGAGCGGGGCCGTCCCCGCAGCCGGCGGGGCGCGCACACGCCCGGAGAGGCTCTTCCCGGCTTCCACAGCCCCCGCCGCGCGCACCGCTGCATCCAGCCGGCTCCCGCGCTCCGCGAAGCCGCCTGCGGATGGCAGGAGCGCGGAGCCGCCGGGGCAGCGGGGAGCAGCGGTGCGGAGCGGCGCGGGAGTGTGGGTGAGTGGCTGGCTGGGTAGGTAGAGGACGGAGGGAGCTCTGCCCGAAGGGGACCCGCGGAGCATCTCTCGACTGCCCCAGGTCCGCAGCCGCTACCCGGAGCTGGGTTCGCCCGCGCCCGGGCAGGCTGCCCGCTGGCGGAGCCGGCGCGCCCTCCATCGCCCGGGAGCCGCGTGCCTCCGGAGTTGCAAGCCCAGCCGGGCCGGGGCTGCAGGCGCTGGGACCTGGCAGCAGCGGGCCGGGGATCACGATGCTAGGGACTCCCGGTCTGGCCACCCTGCCAGGAGCTGGGGGCTCGCGGCTCGGCGCCGCCTTGGTCCTTTGGTGCCGGCGTGAACCATCGCGGCGGGTGGGCTGGGATGTGGACCGCAAGACACTCTCGCTGCCTAGTCCCCGAGGCGCGGGGGAGCCAGCGGGGCCCTCGCTGCTCCGAGCGGGGCCGGGGAGCCAGGGCCAGGCGGCCGCCCTGCGAGGGTGTCCCCGGAGCGCGGTCCAGGCGCCCGCCTTCTTTCCTCCGAGCCTGCGAGCGGGTCCCCAGCCCTGCTCTGCGCCTGCTGGGGGCAGGGCCAAGGAGGGAGGTGTGCGGGCTGCGCCGAGGGCGCCCCTGTGGGAGGCAGAGGGGCCGCGGGAGTTGCAGGAACCCCCTCTCGTGGCCGTTCGGCCTCGCTGCTCCTCCTGGGCCGCGCGGTGTAACCTCGGAAATAAACCAACGCCGGCGGCCAGGCCGCTCAGAGGCTGCCGGCGCCGGGTGCGCTCGGCACTCGCCGGGGGCGGCTCCAAACTTTCCTGGGCGAGTGCGCCACCCCGGCCCCTGTCTCCATGGAGCTTCGTGCTGGAGGACTGAGCCGGGGTGTCGAGCTTTTCCCAAAGAACGACCCGTGCCCGCTCCCTCCCTGGGTGCTTCTGGGCGGGGAGTGCCCGCTTCAGCCCGGCGGTGGGTGCCAAGAACTGGGGCTGCGGCAGCCTCTGGGCCCGGGGCGGGTGGTGGCGGGGGGCGTGTTCTGCTCCGCAACGCGCGAAGGCACGACCGTGGGGCGCAGGCTGCGGCCCTGCTGGCGGCGCTGGCCCGAGTGGCGGCGGCCGACTGGCTTCCCGTGGTCCTGGCTGTTTCTCCTTCCATAGCCAGCCCACGGCTGACCTGTAGCTCCCACGCCCCCGCCTTGAGGGGCTATCCCACCCGCCACTGTGCTCCTTCCCCCCCCCCCAGGGTTCCAGACCACTAGACCACCTCCCCCTGGGCAGGAAAGCCAGAGGCTCTGAGGACAGGACACCCACCCTTTCCGGTCAGTTAGGGCAGCTCTCCCTCTGCCTGGCTGGAGAGGGGGCTCCGAAGGTGGACAAGCCCCAGGGAAGTAGAGGGACGATGGAGAGGACTGGTGGGTGAACCCCTCCCACCTCCTGGCCCCAGCCTCCTGGCAGCCCCCTCTGAGCCAGTCCCCGGAACCACCTTTCCTGTTCAGGCCTCTCCTCCCCGCCTGGTGACTGCAGGCAGGAGACAAGCCAGCTAGGCCACCGCAGCCCGGGGCAGTGCAGCCTGAGGGGTGAAGGGGCTGGACCCGGCCTGCTCCCTGGCCTCCCTCTCTGTGTCATTGGCTGACTCCTGGCTCTCCAGCCCTCTGCCTTCTGGACATTCTTCACACTTTTGTCTCTGCCATGTGCCAGTGGGGCAGAGGGGCGCCGTCGCCTCCCCTCCCTGCAGCGTGCTGTGTCCAGGCCCACTGGGGTTTCCCGGCTCTGTGGGACTGAGCCCCGACACAGCAGGCCCTGCTGGGCGTCTGTGCAGTCAGAGTTTTGTGGACTGACCGTAGGTCCGATCTGTCTCCCTCCTCAGGCCCTGCATGCGGATCTTACCGCTAGGGAGACCTGCAAGGCTGGATTCTCCGAGGAAGGTTACACGGCGTTAATCTCCCCGACTGTTCTGGAAGGAGAGCAGCTCCTCAAAGGTAGGGTGGGCGTGGGGGCGGGGAGGAATCGCTCACCTTGCTCTGGATTGGGGGCGTTCTGATGGAAGAGGCGAGGCTGGGCCGCCTCTGAGCGCGCTCTTTGCAGGGTGCTGGGTGTGAGGTCAGCGAGGTGCAGCCCCGCAGGCGACCCGAAGGGCGCTGGCATCACAGGTGAATGATTCAGAATCCCTGTCGGTTCTGAGTGAGATGAATCACTTCCTGGGCCGCAAATCGGAAAGCAAACGGAACGTCACCCCAGTAATGTGCAGAGAGAGATTTTCTTCCTAAGTGTTTTTATGTATGAAATTCTGGATTCTTAAATTACCCTCGCTTTGAAATGCTCGGTATGGCAGACGATGTTGTTGGAAATGTGGTAAACAAACCCACAGACGTTCTGTTCGCCAGCGTGGCGTTCGTTTCCCTGACTGTCCCGCCAACAGCACGAAAGCACGCGGACGGGAGGGGCTGCCCGTGGGCCACTGCAGGGTGCTGGCCACCCCGACGGCCGCTCAGAGGCAGGCCCGGAGTGCACACGGCACTGTCGGTCTGTCTGCCTCTCAGGACAAACTAATCTAAGGTTATATTTGCACGGGAGGGGACACTAGTCAGCTCTTCCTTCCCTGAGGCTTGACCTCCGCTAGGTGCCTCCCCTCCTGGCCTCAGTTTCCCACAAAGTGCAGCTTTTAGCTGATTTCAAACGCATGGAGAGAGCAAACTCCGGAGAAAGCATCCAGGCTGTTTCACCGTTCGTGATGAAACCGCCCCCAGATCTGTGTTTCGGGGAGTATAGGATGTCTCTGGACCACGGGCAGCCTCTGTGTGTGTGTGGGGGGGGGTGTCCTCAGACCCTCCCCGGGCAGAGCTTCTGGACTTGCTGGTTCGCGGTATATGAATCGGGATTTGCATTTAGCACTGAATCCAACTTTTCTGAGATGTTGTCGTCTGAGTTGATAGCTAAAGCGGGGTTTGATGCTCTTGACTCTGTCGTTGGTGACCGGAAAAAAAACAAAGGTAAAAAGTACACGTCTCTGGGCGGCTGGGCCGGAAGGGCTGGCCGTGCTCCTGCGTCTGTGGCCAGAGTTCAGGAGCCACTGGCTGTGGCGCGGGGTCGCGGTTTCAGAGCTGGAGCGGCGGGGCCGCCGTGCAGGTGCGCGGGTGTACCGGGGTCCCTGTGCCCCTGTGCAGGCCGGGCGCTCCTCTCGCACTCCGTGCGGTGACGGAAACATGATGGCGGGGCCGCTGCGCAGTCCTGAAGCTGCCGTCCTCCAGCCTCCCCAGGTGTGGGCTACACAGGACAAGGTGTGGAGTCTCAGGTGACTGAGGAATTCCAGAAAAACCGCCTCTATGTGCGTGGGGACAGGTGCTCCCCGGTGCAGAAGAGGGTGACAGGTTCTCGACCTTTTCGTGATAAAATGTGAGCTTTCAAATGGGTGTCTCCTCTCTGTCCTGGTGGCCACAGCTCCTGGCTGGTGGGGTGGGGAAGCCTTGATCACTGGCTGGCAGTGGGCTGTCCCGGACGCCCAGATGCTTTGCACCTCGTGGGGAATGCCGAGCCCATCACATAGGTGACTGGACCTGTCTTCTGGGATCTGTGGACATGAGACTCACTTTCTAAGCACTTACATGCACCTGAGACAGGCGAGGCCCAGACCAACCCTGGTTGAGAGAAGAGAATTGCAGAGTGAGTCCCGGGTGTCGCGGTCCTGTGCCTCCCCTGGGGGGCTGGAGCCCCATTGCTTCCCCTGCACCGCGTGTGACACCCCCGAGCTGTTGTCTTCCTCTGGCTCTTCTTACAGTGAAGAACCCCAGGGACAAAGAGACGTTGTAAATCTTAGAAGTGGTTTTAGACCTTGGAGGCGAACGCTGACAGACACTCGAACCAGGGCAGGCAAACACTTCTGTTTACGCAGAAAACTTTGCCAACGACAAGACCTCGGTACAGACACGTGTCAAAAACAAATACGAGGCGTGATACTTCTGTAATTCTGGCAGGAGCCAAGTTAAATGACTATCTATAATTGAGTTATTCCAGCAGAGAGAGCTTAGCCCTCATTCCACCAGCGAAGCATCGCACAGTGGCCGTTTTATGATCATCGCGCCATCAGCGTTAACGGCTGCTCTGCGGTCCTTCTCGTGGCCTGAGTCAGCCCACCGGCAGCCCCAAACATTCAGCTTCCAGGGGAGCGCTTTGCTACACAGTAATTAACTTATTTATGATAAATGGACGGGAGAAATGTCGTGGCATTTTGTTTTATGTATAGATGAAAAGCATTTGCATTCTAAAAATTTCATGCTAATTGGGCTTAAAATAGTTTCCCCCGATAGGGTGGCAAATACTATGGCCTTGTGAACCCTCAGAACAGCGGAGCCACCACACAGGGCAGCGAGCGTTCCTGGGTCCCCGCTGCGTTCCTGGGTCCCCGCTGCGTCCCTGGGTCCCCTCTGCGTTCCTGGGTCCCCTCTGCGTTCCTGGGTCCCCGCTGCGTTCCTGGGTCCCCTCTGCGTTCCTGGGTCCCCGCTGTGTTCCTGGGTCCCCGCTGCGTTCCTGGGTCCCCTCTGCGTTCCTGGGTCCCCGCTGCGTTCCTGGGTCCCCGCTGCGTTCCTGGGTCGCCTCTGCGTTCCTGGGTCCCCGCTGCGTTCCTGGGTCCCCGCTGCGTTCCTGGGTCCCCGCTGCGTTCCTGGGTCGCCTCTGCGTTCCTGGGTCGCCTCTGCGTTCCTGGGTCGCCTCTGCGTTCCTGGGTCGCCTCTGCGTTCCTGGGTCCCCTCTGCGTTCCTGGGTCCCCGCTGCGTTCCTGGGTCCCTGCTGCGTTCCTGGGTCGCCTCTGCGTTCCTGGGTCCCCACTATGTTCCTGGGTCCCCACTGCGTTCCTGGGTCCCCGCTGCGTTCCTGGGTCGCCTCTGCGTTCCTGGGTCCCCACTATGTTCCTGGGTCCCCGCTGCGTTCCTGGGTCCCCGCTGCGTTCCTGGGTCCCTGCTGCGTTCCTGGGTCCCCACTATGTTCCTGGGTCCCCACTATGTTCCTGGGTCCCTGCTGCGTTCCTGGGTCCCTGCTGCGTTCCTGGGTCCCCTCTGCGTTCCTGGGTCCCCTCTGCGTTCCTGGGTCCCCGCTGCGTTCCTGGGTCCCTGCTGCGTTCCTGGGTCGCCTCTGCGTTCCTGGGTCCCCTCTGCGTTCCTGGGTCCCCGCTGCGTTCCTGGGTCCCTGCTGCGTTCCTGGGTCGCCTCTGCGTTCCTGGGTCCCCTCTGCGTTCCTGGGTCGCCTCTGCGTTCCTGGGTCCCCTCTGCGTTCCTGGGTCCCCGCTGCGTTCCTGGGTCCCTGCTGCGTTCCTGGGTCGCCTCTGCGTTCCTGGGTCCCCGCTGCGTTCCTGGGTCCCTGCTGCGTTCCTGGGTCGCCTCTGCGTTCCTGGGTCCCCTCTGCGTTCCTGGGTCGCCTCTGCGTTCCTGGGTCCCCGCTGCGTTCCTGGGTCCCCGCTGCGTTCCTGGGTCACCTCTGCGTTCCTGGGTCCCCGCTGCGTTCCTGGGTCCCCTCTGCGTTCCTGGGTCCCCGCTGCGTTCCTGGGTCCCCTCTGCGTTCCTGGGTCCCCTCTGCGTTCCTGGGTCCCCGCTGCGTTCCTGGGTCCCCGCTGCGTTCCTGGGTCCCCGCTGCGTTCCTGGGTCCCCGCTGCGTTCCTGGGTCCCCGCTGCGTTCCTGGGTCCCCGCTGCGTTCCTGGGTCGCCTCTGCGTTCCTGGGTCCCTGCTGCGTTCCTGGGTCCCCGCTGCGTTCCTGGGTCCCCTCTGCGTTCCTGGGTCCCCGCTGCGTTCCTGGGTCCCCGCTGCGTTCCTGGGTCCCTGCTGTGCCTCTGCTTTTGGTGTTCCCTTGAATGTAGGTGCACATACGCTTCGGCGGTAGCCTTGTTTTCGGGATAATTTGGCATGGTCACCGCGGGGGCGCGGTGATGTCTAAAGTAGGATGGTTACGCCGTCTTCCCTAGGCTGGAATGGAACGTTGTCTGAGCTGCAGTTTAGCTGGGGCAGCTGTGTGCGGTGTCCATTTCTCTGGCTTGTGAATAATTAACCGTCAGCCCTGCCGAGGCTGCAGCGGAGGCAGTGACCCAGGAAAACCCAGACCCGCTTCTCTGCGAAGCCCCCGCAAGGACGGGCGGTGCCGGGTGGCACCGTGGGAGCGTCACGCCTCCCCTGACTCCTGGAGAAGAGGCTGACAGGTGAGCAGAGTGTCTGCTGGACCGGGAGGGCGTGGGGGTGGACGTTGCCTGAGGAAAGGGGGCACAGGGAGTTCAAACACTGCAGGACAAGCTGTGTTTCCGGTGCCTTCATTTCATGAGACTTCCTCAGAGCCACCCTCCCTGCCCCTCCCCCCGCCAGGACCCTCTGTGGCCATCACACGGCACTCGGCCTCCTCAGCGGGTGACTTAAATGATCTGGTCAGTTGTCTCTATTACGTAAACCGTTAGGTTCATGAGGGCAGCAGCCCTGTCACTCCGCTTTACCTTCAGATCATTTCAGCATGTCCTTGGCCAACAGGATAAACCCCAACTGACAGACTCTTACATAGATGGAGGACATTTTTTTCTCACCTAACAGTGAAGAGAAACGTGGTCAGGGCTGGAGCATCAGATCTGTGGCACCTTCACATGCCTGGTATTTACTCTTAGCATTCTGCCGCCTTCAGTGTGTTACCTTATTGCCTCATCATTGCAAACTGGCTGCTGTGGCTCCGGACATTGCATTTGAGTTCGGAGCAGGACCAAGGAAGGAGTGGTGGCAGCAGCGTCTGCCTCTCTTCCCTGAGTCGGGGGAACACTTTCTCTGAGCCCTCGCAGAAGTCCTCGTTGACTGGAACTAGGTCACACGCCACTCAGAGCTGTAGGAGCCAGGAAGCAGAGAACTGCTTGTCACTTTTGGCTTGGACCTATTATGATCCGTCACCTGGTCCAACTGAGATTGTGTTTTACGAAGGAAGACAGGAGGAATGGATGCTGAGGAGAAAGCATCAGTGTCTACCAGTAAGGTTTCCCCAGGTTCTGGGACCCTACCTCAAGCAGACAGACAACAGCTTTGCTGAATGAATGACTCGTTTGCATAACAAGACACAGAGAGAGGGAGGGCTGAGGAGAGACCAAATGCTGGTGTCTGAGTGGGTATCTCAGAATTGACCTTAATGTCACAGTCACGGCCAGAAGTGGCATCGTTCTGTCTTTCACAAGCACGTTGGAAAGGGCCTCTGTGCCCGTGCCGTTTGAGCTGACCCACGCCTGCACAGACAGGTAACTCTCCCCAGGCGGGAGGCATCACGAGACACACAGGCGAGAGCTAAGCAAGCCTCATGGCACACCCGACACCCTGTGCCATGCCTGACTTGCTGGGCGGTGGGTGTGCGATCAATATTGTCAAAGGAAGTAATGAACGAGCCAGAAAATGTTGACCCTGGAATGTCTCCGGGTCCCCCGTTAACTCGCAGAGGAGTGGGAGCTGCCGCAAGTGTTCGATACATGATGCTGATGATAGAGCAGCCCCGATTAGAATTATCAGACTCTCCACGTTGCCTGTGCGGTGCCCATTCTCTCCCTCTTCCCTACTCACTAAACCCTGTCTGTACTGCGCTCTGTGTTAGACACCCCTCCTCCAGGAGGCTCGAACACCAAGGTGGCACACCTTTCTGATCAGTGAGATCTAATTATGTTACTCTAGTAGAGGAGGCTTCTGAGAAGGCTTTATATTTTCCTGATAAAGAGGAACAGACTCAACTGGCTATGGCTCTTGCCTTTACTTCTTCCTGCTGCCTGGAATGCAGACGTGATGTCTCCGACAGAGCAGCCATCTTGAGACTGTGAGGATGGTGGCACAGGAAATAGGTCCCTGGGGGCATCCTCGAACAACTACAGAGCTCTGGATGCATTTTCCCTGGAGAGGTGAGAAAAACAAGGTTCAAACAGCTCCGTGGCGCCTTTCCCCACACGGCCAAACGCAGCACCTGTTCTCGGGAAAACGAGAGCGGTGCCTGCCAGCAGGTGCCTGTGTTTCGGTCTGCCCGCTAGGAGCACAGACGTCATCCCTGAGCCTGGGTTTTCCGGCCCCCTCTGCCCATCCTTTGTTCCGTGGGCCCTGGCCTACCCTGGCGTTAGCAGCCCCTCCCCTTGGAGAATTAGAACCTATGGCCGGCACCCTGGATTGCAGACAGCATGTCATGGGCACTGGGTACACATTTGTTGAGCAGTCAACACTTCAGACTCTGCCTTGCGCCGGGATGTACATGAATTATTCCACGGATCAAGCCGGGCTGTCTGTCTGATCCGCCCGTCAGAGAACATGCAGTCTCCACTGGGTCTCCCAGCCAGCCTCCTCCGGGAAGCCAGGAGATTATGTGGAGACTTTGTTCACCATGTCAGCGGGCTCCTGGGAACCTCGGTCCCCACAAAGGAGTGGAAGTGAAGCAGGACTCAGCCCCCCAGTGGCTTTGAGCAGCTCTGAGCCAGGGTGCTCCTTGCTCTTGAAGCCAAAGGAATGCTGCTTTCGGAGGACGGAGACCTCCCCTGCCTTCTGTCTGGGACCCTCGGAGGAGGAGTGCCCACCCACGGTCCTCGGTGGAGCTCACGAGGCCTCCTGGCTGTCTGCGGGCCAGCCTTGCGTCTCGGGGGCCAGGGTTGCTCTGGGCTTCTTAGCAGCCTCCCCTGCTGGGATCCGACCCAGTCGCAGCTTCAGAGGGTGAGAAAGGGAAGTCTGTGTACTGCAAAAGTGGCCTCTGTTAGACGAACGCTAAGATGGGCATGTTCACTCATTGCCCCCGGGCCACAGCTCACACACACAGAGGTCCTGACAGCCGTGTTTGAAAACACAGGAGGCCGGGCCCTGCCGCCCGTGGCGCTCACCGTCCGCCCCTGGTACGCGCTGCTGCCCGCTGGCCCTGCAGACAGAGGCCGGTGCTTGGCCGCCGCCCTGGTTCCCGAAGGCGATGGGCTGAGACCGACCTTCGGACGTGCTAGCTGTGTCTCATCCAGGACGTGTGCACAGACGGGCCCTCGGATCGAGAGGTGCCCGAGGGCGGTCACTGCGTGCGGCCCGTCTGAAGCGGGTCCAGACTCGGTGGACACCTTGTGTCTGCAGCCGGCCCTGGGGGTGGAAGAGCCAGATGCCGGGGAGCCAGCGGTTTCCAATTCTAGGCGCGTGGCTGGCAGTTGGAGCAGCGTTCTCGGACTCTGCCCGACCGGTCAAACCGCAGTCCCACCGAGCAGTCCATCCGGGTCTGGAGCACAAGCGAGATGAGCTGGGTTTAGGCACAGGATCTGCGTCATAAATTACTCACGCTGGGGCTTGGAGCACTGGACACGTGACGGGGTGTCTGTACGGACCACGAGAAAAGCTGACGACGCTGGTCTGAAGGAGGCACAGCCCTGCGAGGCGGGCCCCTTATCTTTCGGGGATGCGCGTGAGATCGCCCTCCAGCGGCAGGTGGTTCTTCCTGCCGGAGCCTGGGCCTGGGGCCCTGGGTGTTTGCAGGGACCTCCGATTTAGGTTTCTAGGTCTCCCTCCCTCCCTCCCTCCCTCCCTTCCTTCCTACCTTCCCTCCTTCCCTCCTTCCCTCCTTCCTTCCTTCCTTCCTTCCATCCTTCCCTCCTCCCTTCCATCCTTCCCTCCTCCCTTCCTTCCTTCCTTCCTTCCTTCCTTCCTTCCTTCCTGTTAATCCTCACGTGAGGATATTTTCCATTGATTCTTAGAGCAAAAGGGAGAGAGAGAGAGACACATCGATTGGTTGCCTTCCTCAGGACCCTAACAGGCCGGGGATCAAACCTGCAACCCAGGTACTTGCCCTTGACTAGAAATCGAACCCACAACCCTTAGGCCTGCCGATACTCTAACCGCTGAGTCAAACCGGCCAGGGCTCTTTCTCTTTTTTTAATCCTCACCCCTCGAGGATATGTGTTCATTGATTTTTAGAGAGAGAGGAAGGGGGGGAGAGAGACATCGGTGTGAGAGACAGACATCGATCGGTTGCCTCCTGTACACACTCGGACTGGGAGTTGAACCCGCAACCTTTTGGTGTCCGGGACGATGCTCCAACCAGCAGAGCCGCCTGGCCAGGGCTTATGCTTTCTTTTTCTGAGTGGATGCCTGAACTCGGCGAGTCGGCAAGCAAGCATTCGTCTTCTCAAAGAATGTTCCTATTCCGGCTTTTTGAAGGGGCGATTTTACTTCGAGTGAACTCCACTATAAAAAATGCCGCGAGCTGAGTTTCTTTCCGTCAAGGGTGATGAAGTTCTCCCGCGTGTGTTCTTGTAAAACCTTGTGGCACTTGCTTGTTCTTTTAATCCTCCGATGGGGGCACCGTGGTGCGTGGGAGGCTGGGCTGGTGAAATCGTTCGCTTTTTGTCAAAAGGCTCAGAATTGTGGTGACTTTTTGCCTGGGCTCTGGGCTGCCCTCTCCTGGTGGCCTCCGGTACTGTCTCAGGCTGGCTCCCTTCCTCGGCCCCCTCTTCAACAAAAAAGAGCAAACCTAAAGTATCTTAGTGTGTGGTACCAGAGGTCATTTCCCTTCGTCCTCCATCAGGGTCAAGCTGGTGTGTCTGAGGACTTCCCATATGCTAATTAAATTGAATACCTTCAGAATCCCCCCGGGCTCAGGGCAGGCGCCTGGCTCTGTAGGTCTTTGTGATGTCCCTCCTCCCACGCTGCCTTTCCCAGCGAGGAATTTACTCCAGTTATGGACTGTATTTGTTTCTGAGTGTGGTGCAAGTGGCCACAGACTGCTTAAATGACGCAAAGTATCACCTTGCTGTTCTGGACTGCAGAGGTCCCGCCGGTCCCCTGGGCTGGAATCAAGGTGTCAGGGCGGAAGCCATTCCCTGTCCTTTCCAGCATCCGAGATGCCTGCTGTCCTTGGCTGGTGGTCACAGCCGGCAACGGGCTCCCTCCCTCTGTGCCTTTGTCCCACAGTCACGGCCCGGTCTCCTGCTCTCCCTCCGGGCTCCCTCTTCTGCTTACGTATGAGGACCCTCGTGGTGACACTGGGCCACCTGGGTCATCCAGGGTTGTCGCCCACCTCAAGGTCCTTACCTCGATCACACCTGCAGAGGGTTTTTGCCACATCAGGGGACCTCGTCACAGGTCCAGGCATCAGGACATGGACATCCCAGGCCTCCCGCTGGCCTGTGTGAGGGGGTCCTTCCTGGCTCCCGAGCTGAGGATGTGCTGAATCTGGGGTGCTGTGCCACGTTCTTCGCTCCGTTCCTGCAGATCCTCGGCAGTTCATGTGGGCACCCCGACTTCCCTGTGGAGGAAATGAGGCCCAGGGCGATGGAAGGACCCCTCTGAATCCAAGCTCCAGCCCTTGGCACCCCGGAGCCCTGCCTCCTGCCCTGCCTCCTTCCAGGAGCCCCGCCCCTGGGTCCTGCGTCTGTGATCGGGACTCTGGCTGCAGTGTCTGTGGGTCCCGGGGCCAGGATTTGCACTCTGGAGACTGAAGGGTGAGCTCTGATCTGGCTGCTTCTGGCTTTGCTGTTTTCCCGCAACAGTGTGTGGGGATTTAGGAGGGATTAAGGTAAGCCTTTGGGGACAGATAATGTCCACCGTGGAACAGTGCCAGCAGCATGGTCCTCGTGGAGGACGGTGTCACCTGCCGGCGGGAGGGGCGCTGTTGGCCAGACGGGTGCTCCGTCCATCAGGAGCACAGCGCAGCGCAGGTCCAGCCCGGGGGGCACGCGGACCCCATGTCTGTCCCAGAAGGGCCTCGCTCTTTGTCTCCGAGCAAGACGAGGGCCACTCGCCTCCCCGTGTTTGTGCCTCCGAGTTGGACAAACGTCGGGTCTGGGTCTGCCTTGGCGTTTGCTGCCCAAATGTAAGTCCGAACGCTGTGGGCTGATCTGCCTGGAAAGCTGAGCGGCGTGTACGGGTTTGCTGAGCACACGGCCCCGGCTTCTGCCAGCGGGGCCCAGGGAGAACGCAGGCTGACTGCTGAGAGCCGGGGCACTCGTTCGGGAGGGGCTGAATCGGGGGTACCCTCCCTTCTCTGGGTCTCAGTTTCCTTACCTGCAAAGGTGGGATGTCCAAATGTGGTCCAGGAACTGGGGGACACTCGTTGAACCCAGTAAGACCTACTGTAATGGTTGGACAGTGGCCCCAAAAGACCCATCTACCCAGGACCGTGACCACGACCTTGTTTGGAGAAAGGGTCTTTGCAGGTATAATGAAGGTCTCAAGATGACGTTCTCTCAGATTATCCGGGTGGGCCCTCCATCCAGTGACAGGTGTCCTTGTAGCAGACAGAAGAGAATTCACAGACACAGAGAAGCCATGTGAAGACAGAGATAGACATTGGGGTGATGCGGCCACAAGCCGAGGACCCCTGGAGCCCCCAGGAGCCAGGAGAAGCAGGAAGGAGCCTCCCGGGGGGAGCAAGGCCCTGGGACACCTTGATTTCAGACTTCTGGCCTCCAGACCACCAAGAGAACTTGTCACAACAGCCCCGGGACTCTCCTACGCCCTGAATCAGACACCCTGGGGCTGTGGCCTGGGAGTCTGCCTGTTCAACCCATCTCCAGGGAAGACGGTGCTCGGGGGAGCCTGTGGGTCTCCTGCTACAGGGTTCCCAGCTTCAGCGCCCGGAGGCAGGGAGCCAGTGGTATCCATGGGGTGCCTGCCAGGGAACATCGGCTTCCAGCGCTGCTCAGGTGGGCGGTCGGCAGGACGCTGCACCCCCGTCTCGCTGGCGCAGCAAATGAGGCACTTTAGGGGAGCGGTGCAGGGTCCCCTATTCCAGAGCGTGACACCACAGTTCCATCGGATCTCAGTGTATGTGGCACACTCATCGTCCCAGGTCAGATGCAGTCATAACAAGGATCATAGCTCCAATCATACCGCGTAGATACATTGTAACTACTGCGTCATCTGAAGGTCTGCGTTGGGAATGGATTGTTGAACGGCTGCTGCTGGAGAGGCCTGGCCAGCTCCCGGAGCGTGCAGGCGTGGCCCGCCGGCAGGGAGGCCTTCACAGAACACGCATGTCCTCTCCCCAGACCCGCTGGACCGTGCAGATGCTAAAGGCATTCTTTCTGGCTCGGGCGCCTCGTTCTTGTGTTCCCAGCAGCCCGTGTTTGCCGCCTGGCTGCAGCGCCGGTGCAAGCCCGGGTTAGCTCCCTTGCAGAGGGAAGGGAGGCGGCTGCTGGGCTCGGCGGCCGAGGGCCCATCTCTGTCCATCACTTCTCTGCAGCTGCATTTCGGAAGCCTCGCGCACACCTGGGGATAGCCACAGGCTGCCCTGCCCGCTGGGTGTGCGGTTGGTGGGAGCTCCGGGTAGCTGCAGGGGTGAGCGGCTGCGGAGTCTTGGCCCTCCTCTCTGCACTGCATGGGCAGCCAGGGGCCGGCAGGCGGGACGGGGATGGGCCTGTGCCTTCCAGAGAACTACCTCTGCAGCCAGGCCAGGCTCTCAGGGCCCCACCCGCCTCTCCAGCTGGGTCTCGGCTGCATTTGACCCCTCTCCCCACCGGTGCCTGGGCAGCAGCAGCCCCGGGCTGGGCCCTGGCTTTGGAAACTGCCAGGTAGGTTGTTCCCGCTTGGCCCTGATGTTCGGCTGGTTTGCACAGTGAGGACTTGAAGGAGAAAGACTCCCTTTTCCTTTCTTTTTTTTTTATCCTTCAATGAGTTATTTACAGAGGGCCTGGGCTCGCTCCCTGGAGGGGGTACCACGGGCCTTTGACGCGTGAGCTCTGTAAACAGGGGAGGCTACTTCGGGGAGCACCAGAATCCCCCACGGGAAGCCCGTCCCTGCCCCAGCGCCCACCGATAGAGCCCTCGTGTGCTGGGCACTGCCAGGCCTCGCCCGGCCAGCTGGATGCATCCGTGTAACCACCCTGTGAGATCAGAGTGTTATTAACCCCATCTTACCAAGCAGGGGACACTGATGCGAGATTTGGGGTCACCTGCCTAAGCTCGCACAGCCTGTCCTGGAGGAGGCACAGGTTAAGCAGGCTGCCTGCCCCCTGAGGCCACCCCTCCACCCACCCTGTCTGGCCCCTGAGCCCCGATTCCCCCACGGAGACCGGGCATCCAGGGTCTGATCAGCTTCTGGGGTTTGAGCCCCAACGCACCCGTTATCAGCTCAGCGGCACCGGGCTCACGTCCTTACCTGTGTCATCTCCTGTGGCACCTCCCCGAGGGGATGACAGTTCCCTCGCACAGGTGGGCTGAGGATGACGCCTGTGATGTGTGGGAGGTGGCGCCTGGCCCACAGAAAGCCCGGCGCTGGGGCGGGCACGCAGTCCCTGTCACTGTTTGCTGCGTGTATACAGCAGGCCCGACACAGCCGAGTGGTGCCGGCTCTCAGGGGAATGTGTCTGCCCTTCTGTCCTCACCGAGGCTTCAGGCTGACCTGACAGCCGGGCCCCAGCAGGAAGCCCCTTTGCTGCCCATCCAGCCCCCCCTCTCCACGGACGACCCCGTCTCTCCAGCCCCGGAGCCCGGCCCCCCAGCTGCGGCGAGCTGGCCTTTGAGACGGTCATTTTCCAGTGGACGGCGGCTCGAGTCCATGGCTTTTTACGATTTTGTTTGGGGACTTTTTTTTTTATCTTCTTGGCCTTTACATTCTTATGTGTGGCCAGAGACCTTTTGGCAAAAGGCATGTTTTGAAATTGGATGAATAAATTACGGAATGACGTATTTAGAGCCCTGTGGGCTCGTGGGCAGAGAGGCCGTCCGCATTTATCATAGGCTGCGGCAGGACCGGGCTGTCCTGTCGTGGTGAGTGCTGGGGCCGCGACGTTCTCCCGGAATTAGGAAGCCAGTCACCCGGAGCGGCCGCCCGGCAGCCTCCTCCCCCAGGCAGCGGACCCTTTTTCTTGAGGTATCCTATTCTGTCCCAGCTCCCCTCAGAGGCAAAGGGGATTGTACGACGTGTCTAATGTGGTTCTTATATTTTAAGATAACAAACAGAATACCGGTGAAGGGCCGAAGGCTATAAAATTGTGATCAAAAGTCCGTAAAATTATAGAACTTGTGTTTTCCTGAGAACAGAGCATCTTCACGAGGATGTGGTCTGGTTGTGTTTTGTTTCTTCTTAAAGGAGCGGGGCAGCTTAAGCATCGATCCGCAGAGGAGCGTAAGATGTATTTCCAGGGGGGGGAAAAATAGAGTTACATGCTTGAAAGGTTAATGGCTGGTGAACGTCAATTTTCTGCAATCCTGGCTAATAAAAATAGCATATAAGACATAAAATGTCATGCTGCCAAAATTGCAGGGGCTTTGAAATCCATTTTGAGGCCTCAGATCCTTGGAAGGCGGCGGGGGAGGGGTGCGGAGCGGAAGCCTGGGTGCTTCCCCTCCTGGTGGAGACCCAGCACCTCTAAACGTGTCGCAGATAGTCTGGCTGCCCAGCCCTGGAACGTGCAGGTGTGTGTGCTTCCCAGGAGACGCGTCCACCTTCGTCACCTGAACTGCACCCGTGGGTCTGTGACACGCCCCGTGGGGGAGGGGGAGGGCTCTGCTCTTGAGCACTGAGAGCTTGGTGTTCCCCAGAAATCTCTGCTGTTTAACTACGGTGACGGGGGTGGACTTTGGTGGCATCCCCTGAAATCAGAGCGGGGTGGTCTCCACGGCTGAGGTTGGAATCCTAGCCCACGAGGATTCTGGGGCACACGGGGGCTGGAGAGTAAGGACCCCCTCCCCTCAGCCGCTTCCTCACTCCCCGTTTTGGTTGCCTTACTCGGGATGCCAGTTTGGGGGGGCAGAGCAGCGCCCGTGCAGTGAGAGAAAACCCATGGAACCTGGTGGGAAAGCAATCCCGACGGGGTGTTCGTTTCCCGGTGCGCCTCGGGCCTGGCATCTCCCGCCGTATGACGTCAACCCGTTCACATGGCACCCCTCACGTCCAGCCGGGAGGCTCAGCACCGGGGAGGGGACGGTGACCTGCCCTTCTGGTTTCCTTGTGAGCAGGACCTGTCCCCTCCGGGCTAGCGTGGAGCCGCACCTGGGCCCTGGCGTCTCACAGTGTGAGGGTCCAGCCTTGAGGCTCGGGGTCTGCGTGTCAATTCTGAACACCTGTGCTCACCTGAGGTGGCCCCGTGGGCCTCACCCACCATCCCCACGCGGCCTGCGGGGCCACCGCAACTTAAAGTAGGAATTCGATTTCCAGCAGCATCAGCCCGGAGGTCGTCCCTCCCCCCACAGCGCGTGCCGAGGTTTGCTTTGGGGGGCCGGTTGGGACCCCGAAGCTGACCCACTTGGGTTCGCAGGGGCTGTGTTTGAACCCCGCAGCTGAGTGGGGGCAGGGCTGAAAAGGGGTGCAAGGCTCGTGGAGAGTGGCCAGAAAGAGCAGGGCAGTTGGGAGCAGAGCATCGCGCTGTTTCGCTTGAAATCGTGTCATGAATGGCTTCTCCTCCCTTTCATGAAAGAAGCACCCACAAGAGAACCCTTTTCAAGCCCGGGCAGCGGCCTCTTGGCCGCCCTGGTGCTGGCGGGCAGGACCGTGGAGACATGCCCATTGCTGGGTTCTGAAAGGAGGATTCGCTCTGTGGAAAAGTCCCCGCGAGCTGCTCTCTGAGGCCCCAGCTCCCAGGAGGCAGTAATTCATCCTCCTCCAGCCCAGCAGAGCGGAGGGGGGGCGGCCGAGATGAAGGGCTGTGTCCCCCTCTGGCTCTGGGCTCCTCCTCTGCTAGACAGAGTCCCGTTGCCTCCCTGGGAAAGGTGGTTATCGCAGCAGGAAAGCATCCCCTCCGTGTCCTTACCCAGGAATTGTCTTATTACATTTCTCCCTTATCAGTTTTGAGATAAAATGATTTCCTCCTTGCTTAAATGTCACTCGGGTTAAAACTTTTGTTGTTGGGAAATGGCATCTTTGATGAGAGCCTCTGGGGACGTCCCTGGCCACTCTCCAGGGTGGGGGAAGCTGCCGGCCAGACCGTGTGGGACGGCGGGCCCTAGTCTGTGTTTTTGCGCGTCACCCGGGACGGGGCGGCGGCGGCTTATCTGCTTATTCCCTAACACGGTGCGCTCTTAATGTCCGTCCCCGTCTCCCCGTGGACGGCTCTTGGTGAGGCAGTAGCCGCTCCAGGAAGCGATTTGATTTCTGAAGTAAGGGAAGGATTGGTGCGGGTGGATAAGGCTGGCTGCAGCGTGGCCCCGGCCGCCTGTCCCGCCCTGGTCGCCCACAGCGGGTTCCTCGTGCGGGAGCGCTGCGAGCGGCTGTAGGGGCCGTGCAGAGACCCTTGTCCAGGGCTGCACATCGTGAACACGACACCGCTTTGTGTTCCTGAGCGTCCTGTCTCCTGTCTGCTGGAGCCCTGAGCCAGGGCACAGGACCGGAAGTGCACGTCCGCAGGCTCGAACCAAACATGTTTGCAGAGACCGCGCCAGGGGTGCGCAGGGCCTTGCTTTCAAATGGTCTCACGGGTCGGGATTGGCGGCGCTCCTTAGACCCCTATAAGCCACTCGATCTGTGCGGGACGTTCTGACCCAGGTGCCAGGCTTGGGTTTCACCTGGGGGCTGGGTCAGAGGCCGAGGCCACACTTGCGCGGTGGGTCCATGGGAATGCATTCCGCATTCTTCCTGTCCCCTCCAGGAAAGCGACAGGCCACGCCCACCGTCCCACGCCCTGTGGGCTCCTGTTCAGACCCGCTCTCTCCAACTGCTGTTCCCCTTGGGCCAGACATCCGAGGTCAGACTGGTGGTCCAGGGTGGTAGTGACTGGGCCTCTTGTGATGTCACAGGGGCCCTGAGAAGGCCACAGGGTCAGGGGCTGCTGGGCAGAGGGCGGGTGGGCCACACTGTTCCTGATACACTGTGTGAGTGGGGGTGTTTCACTTCATGAACCCTGGACACAGAGTAGCCATCGCTGGGCCATTAACCCAGGTCCTGGAGACTCAGGCCGCCATCTTCCCCATGCCACGCCATCCCGCCAGGCACCAGTGCCGGACCTCCCTCACCCTACCTCCTGACTGGAGTGACATCCCCCCGAGAGACCTTTGGCTGTCCTCTCCCTTCCTGTGCCTGAGGTAAGCCACATGCATTCCTCTCTCCTCCACTGTCTGTGTTATTACAGCATGCAGCGATGCAGTGACGGTTGTCCTCTCCTCCGCGTCTGCCCAACTGCGGCCTTGCTGGGACTGTGAGCGTGTATGTGCACGCGTGTGTGTGTGTGTCCATGTGTGAGTGTCTGTGCATGAGTGTGTGTCTCTGTGTGTGTGCATGAGTGTGTGTGCATGTGTATGTGAGTTTGTGTGCATGTGTGTGTGTATGAGTGTGTGCATGTGTATGTGTCCATGTGTGAGTGTATGTGTGTGCATGAGTGTGTATGCATGTGTATATGTCCATGTGTATATGTCCGTGTATGCATGTGTGAGTGTATGTGTGTGCATGAGTGTGTATGCATGTGTATATGTCCATGTGTATATGTCCGTGTATGCATGTGTGAGTGTATGTGTGTGTGCATGAGTGTGTGTGTGTGCATGTGTATGTGAGTTTGTGTGTGTGTATGAGTGTGTGCATGTGTGTGTCATTGTGTGTGTCCATGTGTGAGTGTATGTGTGTGGATGTGTGCACATGTGGGTGTGTGTCCATGAGTATGTATGTGAGTGTATCTGTGTGCATGTGTGTGTACATGTGCACGTATGTATGTTTGTACATGTGTGTATGTGAATGTGTGTGCGTGTGTGAGTGTGGTGTGTGTGCATGTGAATGTGTGTGCGTGTGTGTATGCGAGTGTGTGTGTGCTGGGTGACCGCTCGAGAAGTGAGGGAGGGTGTGTGTGATGGAGTCAGGCCCAGGCCGTGGTTGCACACCCTGAGCCTCCTTCCCAAAGGCCTTTTCGAGAGGACGCAGACCCGCTCCCTCCCACCTCTCGGGGGCAGAGGCCAGACTGACAGGCCAGAAGGTAGGAAAGCAGAGTAGTTAGGCAGTTAGGGAAAGACGGGCCAATGGAAAGCCGGGGTGTTCCTCACTGTGCGTGTCCGGACCGGGGCTTCCTCGGCTATTTATTACGCCGTTATCCAAGCGAAGTGGGACGAGCGGGTCTCCGTGGGACGAGCGGGTCTCCGTGGGACGAGCGGGTCTCCGTGGGACGAGCCGGTCTCCGTGGGACGAGCGGGTCTCCGTGGGACGAGCGGGTCTCCGTGGGACGAGCGGTCTCCGTGGGACGAGCTGCCCCGTGTGGGCCGTGTGGGCTCAGGTGCCCAGAGCATAATTGGATGACAACGACGATGATGGCAAAGGGAGTTACAGTGCCGGACAGCCTCCCCTGTGCGTGTCTGCACGGCTTCCCATGAACAGAGGCGGGGCCGGCTTCCTGCCCCAGGTCCCCTCGGAGCCGCAGGGCGGCTGCCGGCCTCCACGGCAGCCCTGGCATTTCCCTCTGAGCCAGGGTCTGTGCTCCAACCCGGGTGACACGCAGGTGTTGCCATTTGGGAAACGTTCGCTCCGTAGGCCGTTCGGTGCATCCTGCCACCGGCAAGCCAAGGACCCAGCTCTGGGCTTCCGCTTCACTTCGTAAACTGTTTCCTGACCCGCCTCCCTGCCATCTCCGCCCTTGCCCAGGTGGCTCCGTCTGCCCGTGTCATTTCGCTGCGGAGAATTGGGTACCTCCGTAAAATTGTATTGACCCGAGGAGATCGAACTCTGGAAGTGCTTGTGTGCTTACACATGCAGGAACCACGGCGCGCGGCTGAGAACGGATCGATCCATCGCGCTCCCCCGCTCGCGGTGCCGAGGCCTCCCCACGTGAGGCAGTGATATCCAGTGGTGGGCCGGGGCACGCAACTGCTCGTTCTGGTTATTGAAAGGGTCCGTCCGTGGGCGGAGCAGGCATGGCCATCGTGCTTGGGGTGACTCCAGGCAGCAGCCTGCTGGGGGCAGGGACACCCCTCCTGCTGTGAGATCCAGAGGCCCTGATCCTGCCTGCCGGCTGGTCCCCTCGCCCTCCTGGTCCACATGGAGGTCGTTCCAGTGACATCCCACCCCAGCCTGGTCTTTATTCCCTCGAGGAGGTCTCTTCCTTGCAGCCATCGGCCCGACCCCCTTTCCAGCTGTCTGTCTGGGGAAGAGTGCCAGCGCTCTCTGAAACAGTCACGCGCACACTCGGGGACCGTGGCCTGCGTCCACCTGCGTTGCTGTGACTGAATGTCCCTTTTAAATCATGTACTTCTGTAAGATAAAGGACTCGGTTAAAACAAAGCAGAGGTGAGCCTGGCCGGTTTGGCTCAGCGGTCAGAACGTCAGCCCGCGGACCAGAGAGTCCCAGGTTCGGTTCCCACTAAGGGCACGTACCTCGGTTGCAGTTCGTCCCCGGCCCTGGTTGGGGTCATGTGGGTGGCGACCAGTCGATGTGCCTCTCTCACATCGACGTGTCTCTCTCTCTCTTCCTCCCTCCCTCCCTCCTGCTCTATCTGAAGATAAATGCAGACATGTCCTCAGGTGAGGGTAAAAAACAAAAACAACGCAGAGGTTTAATTGTGAGGGGATGTGGGGTGACGGCTGTCAGCACAGCCCTGGGCGGACACAGTGTGTGCCGCGTGCACCTCCCCCTGGCGTGGACTTTGGACCTGGGGTGTCCTCAGCGACTATGTAATCGTGCCACCTCCCTTTTCCCACGAGCGAGGTGAGCAGGCAGGCCCGGTGCACATCGTCTCCTGGCCATGCCGTTCCCGTCGTCCTTGGCAGCTGCCCTCTCTGTACGGTCGGCACCCTGACATGCCTTCTCCATGGTGATGTGTGTGCACAGTATGAATGTGTGGTACAGTCATGTGTGCACACGTGTGGTTGGGGCTCACGTGTGCCCGTGTGGTGTCAGCACACATGCATGTGCCAGTGTGTGAGTGTGTGTGCATGGATGTGTGATGTGCATGCTATTGTGTGGTTGTGCGTGTGGTGTGCGTGGTGTGGAGGTGGTGTGGAGGTGGTGTGCGTGTGGTATGTGTGTGGTGTGCGTGTGGTGTGTGTGTGGTGTGTGTGTGGTGTGCGTGTGGTGTGTGTGTGGAGTGCGTGTGGTGTGCGTGTGGTGTGGAGGTGGTGTGCATGTGATGTGCGTGTGGTGTGGTGGTGTGCGTGTGGTGTGCGTGTGGTGTGTGTGTGGTGTGCGTGTCGTGGGCACGTGTGGTGTGTGTGTGGTGTGGGGGTAGAAGGACATTTCCAATTCTTCGCAACTGGGGATGACCCGTGATGAGAACCTGTCAGCACACCTCACGGAGCATCTCGCTGCGAAGCATTAGGAGCGGCTGGGATCTCCCAGCTCAGAGGCGTCCGTCCTGCAGTCCTGGGTCCATGGGTCTGAGGATGTTCCAGAGGCGCTGAGCTGATTTCTGTTTCCAGCAGGACTTGGGGGCACTCATGTCCCCACACCTCCCTGGACTGGAGGCCTCTGATAGGGCCGACCTTTGAAAAATGTTTTCCAGTGTGACAGGTACAAGATGCCGTCATTTAGCCTGGCCGGTGTGGCTCAGTGGTTGAGCATCGACCCTGCACCAAGAGGTCACTGGTTCGATTCCTGGTCAGGACACATGCCCAGGTTGTGGCCCGATCCCCAGTGGGGGGCATGCAGGAGACGACCAGTCGATGTTCTATCTCATCGATGTTTCTGTCTCTCCCTCTCCTTTCCTCTCTCTCTAAAATCAATAAAGAAAAAAAAATGCTTTTTAATAAAAAAAAAAACAAGATGGCATCATTTCATACATTGGTTTAAGGAGCTGAGAGATTAGGCATTTCAAAAGGATGTTTTGCCCTCCCCTCTTTTGCTTTTGCAAATTGCGTGTCCGCGTCTGTGCTTCTGTCGGTGGTTGGAACGCCCGGCACGGACGAAGAGCTTCCTTTGGGGAAAGGCCAGCGTCTCTCTCCAGCCCACGGACACAGCTGTTAGCTCGCTCAGCGCTGAAGCCCCTCAGGGGCGTGCTGGGTGTCCCCACAACTTCTGACGCATGCTTAGAGTCTGTCCCTTCACGTGTGCTTCATGTGTGCTCGTGTGTGCTTACCGTGTACAGGACAGAGGTGTCGGCTGATGGAACCTCCTGCACCCAGTGACCACGTGTTCACAGGAGTAAGTGGGTGAATCCCGTGTGGTCTGGAGAAGCGCCCCCCACAGTCTCCGAAAGGCGCAGGGTTTCTGAGGCCTGAAGTCGGGGTCCAGGAGCTGCCAGGACAGGTGCAGCGCCCTGTGGAGTGGTGTCAGCCCGCCTGTGCTGTCAGGGGCCAGCCGGTCACTGGCTGAGGCTTTGGGAACCTTCCAAGTCTGCCACCGCGGCACAGAGCACAGACATTCCTGAGAACAGTGCCGTGTGTGCCAGTGAAACCGCATTTACTCGCCCTGGCGGGCTTGGCTCCGTGGTGAGGGCGTCGGCCGTGGACCAAAGATGCTCAGGTTTGATTCTGGTCAAGGGCACTACCTCAGTTGCAGTTCCGTCCCGGCCCTGGTCGGGGCTGTGCGGGAGGCAACCAGTCGATGTGTCTCTCTCACGTGATGTGTCTCTCTCTCTCTCTCCCCCCCTCTCTCTCCCCCACTCTACCTGAAGATAAATGGAAAACATCCTCGGATGAGAATTAAAAAATAGAAAAAAACAACTTTATTTACAGCCTCAGGCTGTGGGTGGGACCTGGCAGCCCCGCCCTCCTGCCCCTGGGTCAGACCCACCCCTTTCGCTGTCCTGGGTCTGGGAGGGGGAGGAATGGCCCCTGGTGGAGTCCCCTCGCTCCTCACTGTATGAAGTATGTTGTCATCGGCCCCACTTGACAGATGAGGAAACCGAGGCTGGCCAGCTCAGAGGACACAATCAAGGACAAATAGCTATAAAGCGGCAGAGCTGGGCTGTAACCCCATGGGTGCTGGACGGTCTCAGTGCCCACAGAAGGGCGGGGTCAGGTATATGGGTCTGAGACCTTGAGTGTGCCGTAGGGACAGTCCCCAGGCCCCAGTGGCCTCAAAGAGAAGCAGAGGGACCCAGGCCCGGGGAGGTGGAGGGACGGGGGGGGGGGCGGGGGACCCAGGCCCCGGGGGAAGCGGAGGGACCCAGGCCCCGGGGAGGCGGAGGGACCCAGGCCCCGGGGGAAGCGGAGGGACCCAGGCCCCGGGAGGCGGAGGGGAGGCGGAGGGACCCAGGCCCCGGGAGGCGGAGGGACCCAGGCCCCGGGAAGCGGAGGGACCCAGGCCCCGGGAAGCGGAGGCCCGGCCCTGCCCTGCCCTGCCCTGCAGCCCCTCCGCGGAGCGCCTTCTCCTGGGCAGACGATAGGGAGGCCGTGACGCCGCTGTAATAAGGAGAGATAAAGAAACGAAACGCGATGAAGCATTGACGGATAGTGTCTTCAATTCTCAATTTAATGAGCTGCAGCCGCAAGTCTGGAGTTGCGCGCACACCGGCTTCTCGCCTCCTTTTGGCTGTTCCCCCCAGATAAGGAAATGAAAGGATTAGTACCCGGACGCGCAGCCCGAATGCCGGCGTTCCGCCTCATTACACAGAGCGGCGCGCTCCCGGGACGCCCCGCCGCTGTGCGCGCCCCAGGTCACCAGGTCGCGCACCTCCGCCCAGACGGGGACCCGGGGGCGGGACAGGGAGGGGCTCGGGCCACCTGGTCTGCTGGGCAGTGAAGGCTTCCTGCGCCTCCAGCCACGGTGAGCGTCCGTGGGGGCCGGGTGTTTCCTAGGAGATTGAATTCCACGGGATGAAATTAACCACAGCCAGTAGGATTTGGAAGGAGAGCCATCAGCCCTTAAGGTGTGGCTCAGTGGACTGAGCTGGTCCCATGGACTGAGAGGTCCTGGTTGGATGCCTGGGTTGTGGGCTGGATCCCCAGCAGGGGGTGTGTTTCTATCTCTCTCTCCCTTCCTCTCTCTAAAAATCAATGAAAACATATTTAAAAACAAAAAAGAAAGAGTATCACCGAATATTATGGGTTGAGGGTGTTCCCACCAGAGATGTGAAGTCCTACGGTGCAGCTTTATTTCGGGGGGAAAGGGGTCTTTGTCCTTTAATCAAGTTAAGATGAGGTCCTGCTACATGAGGGGCCCCAAGTCCCATGACCCGTGTCCTCAGCGGGAAGGAAGAAGACACCTAGCCCAGCTGGGGCAGGCAACTGTGAACAGAGACCGGACCCTTCGTCTGCAAACCACAGACGCAGGCCGGCCTGGGAGGGGCAGGACGGGCCTGTGGGGTGCAGTGGGAGCTCAACCCCGGGGCCCTGGAACCGACTTTGGCCTCCAGGTCTGTGGGAGCGCCGTCCTGTTGTCATGGAGACCCCAGGACAGCGCCGTGGGGACAGCCAGGAAGGAAGCGTGCGGATCAGAAAGGCTGGTGGCTCCTTAGGAACTCCCAGAGGTGGCTTTCGAGAGAAACTTGTGCTCGGGGCGAGTTCCCCGAGCCTGACTCCGGACCCGCGGGGTCGATGTGAAGACACAGACGTGGTCCCCAGGATGTCGCGCCCCTTGCACCTGCCCCTCACCTGGTCCGTGGGAAGTTCCTGAGCTACCCCAGCTGCACTCTACTGGAGCCAGAACAGCCACCGGTGAGAGTTAGGGGCCCTTTGGAACTGGCCACGGCGTCTCCCACGGGGCAGGACGCGTGAGCTAGATGCCTGGGGTGGGACGGTCTGGGGAAGGAGCGCTGTGACAGGGATTGCGCAGGGAAGCACCTGTGTGTGTTCATTCCACGAACAGGCGTGAATGGGCACTGACAACTGACCGCTGTGTGCACGGGGACCTCTGCCAGCTCGCGGTGCGTGGACCGGGCATAGCGGCTGTGACCCTGAGGCAGTGGGAGCCGGGGGACTGTGGTCCACGCAGAAAACGGGGTGCGGTCGGAGGCAGGGGCACCTGTCAGGTGAAACAGCACTGAGGGGCACCTGGGCAGTGAGGACAGACACAGGGATCTGAGGAGACAGTGTCCGGGCGGAGGGGACAGCAGGGTCCAGGCCCTGAGCTGGGCGTGTCCCAGGAACAGGAAGAGGCCCAGGTGTCTGGCGAAGGGAGCCCTGCGAGGAGAGGGGACAGTCAGGCTGTCAGCCTGTCGTGCACACCTGTGCAGGTGTGAGCCAGGCCTCCTCTGTCAGGACCAGGGGCCTCAGCGCCATCCTACGAATCGGGCCTGGGCTCAGCCCTGCGGGTTCTCTGGGCAGTGATGGGGAGAGTGCCCAGCTCTCGCCCTGGTACCGGCCTCTCAGCTGCGCCATGAGTCCCCTGCAGGGGCCGAGGCAGACCGTCCCCCACGCCCCAGGGCTCCATTTCCTGCAGGTGGAGAAGCACTCTCTCCCTGGCAGGACCTCGGGAGGCAGGTGCCCCAGGGTAGTGGCCCTCCCCGTTCCTCCACTTTAAGTCATTCCCAGCTGCAGTGACTGGCACCTGCCCGCCAAGGCAGACTGAGGGCAGGACCCTCCCGCCTGCTCATGGGAGCCGCTGGGAGGCCGCAGACTGGCCCCCTCCACCCCACCACCCGCCCTAGGTTCCCACAGTGAGGTGGAAGGCCAGGGCAGCTGACCGTGCGGCCGTCGGTCTGCCCTCTGGGCCCCGGGCTGCACTGTGGTGTCTCCCCGGAGGGTCCGCTGCCCGCTGCTGCGGCCCCAGAAGGCAGTCAGTCCACAGAGGGGAAGCCGGGCTGTGCACAACTTCAAGGGCGCCCGCATGAGCCCGTTTGAAATACGTGGACCATCCCGGTCGAGTGGCAACATCTAGAAACACTTGTTAGTTCAACGTAGGTGGGGCTGCGGCCAGGCTTCCCTGCCTGGTGACCTTGGGGCAGACCTGGTCTGCCAAGGTCATGTGGCTTCCTGGTGCCCCCTACCCGGGCACTGGGCCCTGCAGAGCTCTGCCCGGCTTCCCTTCTTTCCAGGGACCCGTCTCTGGCAAAAAAAAAAAAAAAACACAAAAAAACCTCTTCTCCAGAAATAGGTCACATAAAGGCCTCGACTTCTTTTTCTAATTAGCGTTAAGAATTTATTGAATATACATCATACATCTAGATCACAATATTATTAAAATTGCCGTTAAGACTTCACACATCAAACTGTTCCGGCGGCGAGGACACAGGAAGCCGGCGCTGGCTCGGGACTGGCTCTGCGTTCACGAGATAAAGGACAATTTAGGACGATTACAAAAGCGATGATTTAGTACAACAGGGAACTCTGCTGAGAACGAGCTCGTGGTGCCGGCTGCGGCCGGCCGTTCCGTCTTTATCTCGTTCAGTGAAAACCGGGAGGTTGGGGATTTCGTGAGCAGCCGGGGTCTGGAATCACACGCGGGCACCGTGTTCCGTGGCGGGCGCGCACCGTGGGAAGCGCCCCTGAGCGCCTTCCGGTAGACGGAGGTCTGAGGGGAACCTAGGTGCCCGGAGGGCAGTGCCGGGGCGGGACAAGGTGAGTCTAATGACTCAGTTGGATCCAAACGACAAAAGCAGGAACTGCCGAAAACAGTCACCTTCTGTGGGGTGGTGACGGAGCCACGGCTCCGCAGGGGCCTCTGGGTGCTGTCCCAGCCCCTCGGCCACAGGGTGGGCTTCAGTTCAGGAGCCGCTCTGGGCGACGTCTGTCCCGGGCACCTTGCCTGGTACCTGGCTATGCATCGTGCGCCGGGTGTCCCTGGAGAGCAGGTGTTCTCTGCCGACTGTGCAAGCAGGTCTCGCTGCAATGACACCAGCCCCAGTGATGAGCCAGCCTGACGTCTGACTTCGGGTTAAAGAACCAAAATCGCAAGGGCGTGCCCTGGGCGTGTTTCCCCTTGACCGGGGGTCAGGGTCTGTTGTCACGACTCCACTTGGAGACCTGTGTGTGGGGCTGTGTGACGGTGCCCCCCCCAACCGTGTCCACATCCTGGTCCCCAGAGACATCGTCTATGGCAAAGGGACGTCGTGGATATGATTCAGGGGAGGACACGAGATAGGAGAGGACCCTGGCGTGCCCAGTGCAATCCCCAGGGCGCGTGCCCTCAGCACTCTGCTGCCTCTCTACCCCGCTTCCTCTGACTGGTCCTCACCCTCTCCTTCTGCCTGGGCTCCTGGGAGCTGCCTGGAGAAGGGCCGGAAGGGGGTCCAGGTGAGACCCCAGCCAGTTGCCCTGTGTCGGGGCTGAGCCCCCTCCTCCCTGTCTCTCGGGATGCCTGAGCCCACTCTGCAACGAGCCAGCCCCTGAAGTCCTCCCCTTGTCCTGGCTGGTCTTCTCTGTCCTCTCTCCTGTGATGGCCGCTGCAGAGGAGGTGGCCGCGCCCCGAATCCCGCAAGTTCCGGGGGACCCGCTGCACTTTCCGTTCTGCGATCCTGGGCAGCAGGTCCACCAGCCCCTCAGTGTGAAGGAGGCCACTTTGAACGGCACTGACTCGGGCACGTCCCGGATTCTGAGACGCACAGCTCTGGCCAGTGCGGTGGCAGCAGCCCCGAGGGGCGAGAAGCAGAAGCCAAGCCCGCTTCCTCGGCGCTGCCCCGGGACCACCCAGCAGCCCACACCGCCCTCGAGGCGCGTTCTCCTTCTTTCCCGGGAACCCCCCACCCCGGTTCTCAGACATCGGTATTTTGGATGGAATGTAGGGGACTGCTCAGGCCTTTCCAGTGAGGCGACCATGTGATCATTCCCCGGGCAGTGATCCAACCGTGTAATAGCCGTCGTTTTAATCATTCTGCAACTGGTTTCTTTGTCATCTTATCTTGTATCTACCTTTTTCCACTTCTCTCCTGGTGAATCCTGGAGGGCGGGAGGCCGTGTGCGTGTGCGTGTGCGTGCGTGCGTGTGCATGTGTGTGCGCGCGTGTATGTTTTCAGGCAGCGTCCGACGTTGAGTCTGACAACCCACGAGCACGTATCGTGTGCGTAAATATTGCACGTTTTGTACATAAACGTGTCTTGCCTTTTGCCTTTGTCGTTCCCCTTTATCCCAGGGGAGAGAAAGAAACATTGTAGTCACGAACTGCGATGCAGTTTTGGGTGTAACTCAGACATCGGATGCGACAGCCTTACTCTTCCAGGCTTCTCAGATTTAATGTGTTCACAGATGACATCAGAATCCTGTTAAAATGCTGATTCTGAATCAGAGGGTCTGGGCTAGGGTGGAGGGTACCCCCTTCTCAAACTCCCAGCCGCTGCTGCTGGACTGGAGACCATGCCCACACCCCTGAAGGTCCTCGTGGCACCCGTCCCCGCGCCAGTTCCTGAGAGAGTGTGACTAAGCCCCGTGGTCCTCCCAGCCCCCTGCCCTCTCCCCTTCATCCGCCTGCTGGACGTGACTTTGGTCACCGCGCTTGGAGTCCGGCTTATCGCTCACGTGCAGCGGCTGGTGCTCCGTCACGATCGGGTACTTGTCATCTCCGCTTGTTAGGAAGGAGACGGAAATAAATAAGGGAAGGATGCCTCCACACCCCAGTGGATCGGGCAAACGTCTCAGCAGGGAGACGCGTGGGCGCTCGGAGCTCCAGCTCAGGGCAGCTGGGTGGTGTCTGTTCCTGCAGTTTCCGGTGTGGAAATCTGGGTGGCGGTGGGTGCAGCCGGGCGATCGATCCCTCTTCCCTGTGATTACTCTCGGACGGGGCGCATCTAATGGCACCCCTCGGCTGTTTTCCCTCGGCCTTGCTGCGTCTTTACAGCTCAGCCGATCCCTCCAGCACAGCTCGGCCCGCGACAGCGCCTGGCGGTCACTCTTGAGAAGTGTGAACTGTCCCGTTCTTCTCTTCCTAGCTGCTTGGGTTTCGCTTCCATCTGCTCGTGCCACGTCTTTGCAAGCTTGTTGGAGAGGATGACTGTGGTGAATCTTGGCTCAATGTTACAGGCAAAACCTTCTGGCGTCCTGTAGAATGTCCGTTCCTTCCGCGGGGCTGGTTGATGGGCCGTGTCACTGGGATGCCCTCAGCGTTTTAAAATTCCAATGGACGCAGAACGGTGGGCAGAGAAAAAGTGCGCAGGGCGTGGGCCTGGGGGTGTTGACGTTTCTCAGACGAGGTACAGCGTGTGCCCGGCACCAGCCCTACCCAGGAGCAGAGGGGACCCGCCGCGGAGCCTCCCAGCAGCCGCACCCTCTGAAGGGTCTGAACTTCAGGTCAGTGGACTCCCACGGCGTCTGCTCTGAATCTGGCTTCTTTGGTCCAGCCCCCAGACGTGGCCGCTACGTGGCACGGCTTCCCCCCGTCTTCGCTGCAGTGCGTTCCTTTCTGTGAACACCCCACGCTCCGCGTGTCCGGTCCATGCCAGCAGGCGTGTGGGTTTTCCTTGTGGTGCTGTGACGTCGGATGTCACCTGGCCCCTGACCGGCCCGCGAGCTGCTGTGGGGCCCGTGGAGCTCAGCTCTCCCCCGTCACGGGGAGAGGACCAGAGTCTTCCGAGCCCAGTGGAAGCTGGACGAGGAGGCGTGTGTCAGGCTCAACCTGAGTGCCCGGGGGATGCCTCCTGCCTCTTCCCGCTGCTTCCACGGGGTCCCGTGGCTTTAAATGCACGTCTCGTGTTTGCAGCGGGGAGTGCACGCCAGGGGCGGGGTGCTTTCCGAGGGCTGTGCAGAGAGTTCCTTCATCTCCCACGCCGTGTGCGCACACACCACCAAGCGGTCACATGCCGCCTGGAGCCACGGGCGGGGTGGGTGCGAATGGTGCGGCGTGCATAGAGCCAGGGCACCTGCGTCCTTCGTGGGGGGGCGGGGAGCAGCGCGTCGGGGCACCTCCTTCGTGCTGTTTTGTGCACACAAGCTGTGCAGACGATTAATCTCCGTCCACCTGCAAAGGCTGGACGAAGCCCGACATGCCAGCGTCTCTGAGGTTGTTCTGCTGAGGCGGCGGCTGTTTGGTTCGTGGGCATCGTGGCCTGGGCTGGGGCTGGGAGAGGTAGCGAGCCGGGCTTACTGCTTGGCACAATCCAGACACAGCGAGCCATGCGTTCGGTTATTCAGAGCGAGGTTCTCCGTGGCTAACGTGACCTGTCCGGACCGCTCCCGGAGGTCCTGCGTTGAAGGGGAACCTCACGCCGGCAGGTGGAGAGGCCGGGCCCTGCGATCCCGGGAGGTTAGACTTCGCTGCCAGAGACGTCGCGGTTCCTGAAACAGCCCCTTCCCTGCGTGTGGGGGTGCAGGACCTGCCCAAGGCGGGGCCGTGGGAGCAGGGCCAGCAGGTGAGCGTGTGGGACAGCTCCCACCCGATAGCTCTGGGCGGGGCGGGACCGGCTGCAGGTGGGCGGGCCTGGTGCGTAATGAACGTAGAGGTTCTCGTCCCAAAATAAGGAAGAGATTCGAGACGATGGCAGCACAGCGCGGAGCCAGGAGCAGGCCCTCTGAGCTTCGGCCTGTGTGACGGTGAGGGTCCCACACCTGAGGCTGGCTCTGCTCAGGGGCCACCATGGCCCAGAGGTCCCGCGAGCTCTTGGAGCGGGGTCCTGAGATCTCTCAGCTTGTGCTGGGGCTGTGGGGCCGGGGGCCCCCCACACCTGGAGTTCGGGCTCCCAGCATGGACCCTCGGGTGCACAGTCTCCTCTCCTCTTCCAGCTGCCCTGGGGGTGGGCTCCGCTCTCCCCCTCCGAAAGTTTACTTACGGAGGTTTATGTCGGGGTGATGGGCTGTTGTGAACGAGATGGCGATTCGAAGGCAAAAGGGGAAAAAAAAAACGTAACAGAGAAAAAAGAAAAGGGAATTATTCTAGGTCATAAATCCTCCAGACCACTCCCCAGAGGGGCCGTTCTCTCCGTGCCCGTGTTGGAAGGAAACGCATGACCTTGACCCTGATGCGCAGGAGAAGGTTTGAACAGCAGAAGCATTCATCCGTAGATCACCTTGTCCGTTCATTCAGCCAGTTTTCTTGAGCACGTGCCGTGTGCCGGGCCCGGGTACAGCCGTGAACGAGACAAGGGCCAAGAGAGGTCTGGGGGGCTGGGTCACCACGAGCGCCTCGCGGGGATCTTGGGGTGGCCTCCGGCGAACTGCAAACCAGCTTGTAAAGGTCGGTTACAAAGAAGACACCTTGGCGCAGGTCGGGGACGTCCCTGGAGGGGCTGGCTCAGCGCGGGCGGAGTTGCTGGCATGTCCTCAGCCTCCGCCCCGCCTCCCTCCTGCCAGCCACCCTCTGGGCCCTGTGGGATGACGGTCTGCGGAGTGACTGTCCCCTCGGTCACAGAGGTGGCCACAGTCGTCCAGGAGCGGCCCTGGAAAGATCCCCCGGTGTGTGCCAACCAGACAGCTGAGGATACCTGCCCACCTCTGAGCCCCCGGCTGTGCCCACAAAGTGCCACCTGCAGGTGGCTCAGCCTCGAACCAGCGGGGGCCAGGGCGATGGGTCCCGTGTGCCAGCCCGTCGGGGCTCTTCACTCCCGTGGGGCGAGTTCATCGACCAGCCCGGGGGGGACACCTGTTTATCAGAACCCGGGACGGGGACGGGAAAGACTCGCCAAACACAGAGGCCCGAACTGAAACCTGAACGGGCCGGCGGGGTCTGAGGCCGTCAGTATTTCTTGAAGCTGTTGTTGAAAAGTAGAACGTGTTCACGTTAACAAGACAGACAGATCGGGGAAAATAATTGCAACAAATACGAGGGAGCGTCTCTCACCTTTCAGTACGAAGCGGCAAACAGGTGAGAACGGCGCCAAGGAGAACAGGGGACGGCGGAGAGCCAGCCACTTCCTGAACGGGGACACGTACGGTTCCTCGTCACCCGGGAAGTGACCTGAGAACCACGTTCTGCCACTTCCGTCCCCCCGTGGACGGCGTGGTGTCTTCCTCTGGAGTGCTGTGGTCACGACGCGCACGGTCTGTTGAGTTGACATTTTCACGTCGCATCGAGAAACGTGGTCCTGAGACACACAGGGATTTGACGCAGGGCGTGGAGAGCCGGAGGACGGCTGTGTGTGTCTCCGTCACTCTGGATGGAGCGGATGGTCCGCAGTGAAGCCGGAGTGGGGGTGGGGCCAGGCAGAGCTGCGGCCGGGCGAGGCGGGGCGGCGTGGGCACACAGCCCCCCATCCCCACGACACCCCACCCAGGGGCTCTCCCATGCAGCTGCTGCGAGCGGGGGGCGTGAACGCAGGGCCCGTGTCCCTCCGTGCCCGTCTTCCCCCTGCACACAGCAGTGTCCGACACAGGCGCACGGACGGGCAGCTGGACGGGTGGCCGGACGGGCCGAGGGTGCATGATTCTAACCGAAGAACCAGCTCACAGTGGTCCTGTTTCCGGTGAGACCCAGGACCACAGCTCACCCCACTCAAGTAACCCTGTGAACCCTTAGCAGCTCCCCCGACAGAACCACAGGACCGGACGGGACCAGAACCGGAAGCCAGAACCTTTCAGAAGCGCAGGGTGCGCTGTCCAGGAGGACCCGGTGCTGAAACCCCTCGAACCCTGCCCCGAACCCTGCGTGGGGAGACAGATGTAAGCCCTGCCTCCCGGCTCCTTGCCGGCCAAACTCACAAATAAAAGTTCTTTCTTTTTACAAAAGCTGATCTCGTGATAACATGTGGACACCTTCCAGGACAGGTCCCCAGCCCCCGCAGCCTGGAGGAGCACACGGGCCGGCACCGACCCTTCTCCATCCTCCTCTCGACCCCTCCTGCCCACCCTGCCCTCTGCCTGCCGTCGACCCCCACCGGGTCACCTGGAGCCCAGACCAGCCTGCCGTCCACCCTCGGCGTCCAGTCCAGCCTCCCGCTCCCAGCAGCGTCTGTCTTTCTGGGCCGTGGTGAGGGCATGGGGCTGGGCTGGCGATGAACAGGACCGGTGAGACGCTCTTGACTTGCTGCCTTGCTGGGCAACAGTCCCCCTGGGTGCCAGACAGGAGCAGCCAGCAGAGAAGCCTCCAGAGGGCGCTTCCAGGGAGCACGGGGCCAGTCACAGAGAGAGCTGACCTGGGCACGGCGGGCATGGCAGGTGGGAAGCCAGCAGACTCCGAATCCTCGGCCCTGAAGCCCACCCGTCCCGGGTTTTCCATCACCAGGTTCAAGGGCGAGACATGGATGGGGCCTAGACTGCCCACGCCAGGCTGCAGGAGACCAGGTCACAGCACGAGGGCCCCGCACTGTTCCACAGGCCCCCGTCCTCTGTCCTGGGGTGGGTGAGGCTCTCCCAGGGTGAGGGGGACTTGCAGTAGGGCCTCGGGGGGTGGACTTGGCTCAGGGCTCCCGATCCTCACATCCTCTCCCAGGCTGGTGGGTGTCTCGGGTCAGGACCAGGGGGTCTCGGGTCAGGACCAGGGGGTCTCGGGGGGCCCTGGGATACAACAAAAGGAGGGTGTTCTCAGATCAGCTGTCTGATGGGCCTGCATGTCCAACACCCATCCCGCCGGGACAGGTTAGGAAAAGGAAGACCTAATTTTCTGGAACATTGGGGACGGAAACAGCCGCTCCTCACGATGGAGACCATGCTTCACTGAGTTTGTAATTTGGAGGCTCTCAGGTTGGGAAAAGTCCGCTTGTCCATCCTCCAAAATCAGGTTCAGGCAGTGAAACGAGCGTGTCTGTCCTGCGGGGATGGGCTGCACCTCTGGCCAGGGGAGGGGCACGCCATCAGCTCCCCCAGCCTCCGCCCCTCCATGCCATCAGCTCCCCCAGCCTCTGCCCCTCCATGCCAGCAGCACCCCCAGCCTCTGCCCCTCCATGCCAGCAGCACCCCAGCCTCCGCTCCTCCATGCCAGCAGCACCCCCAGCCTCTGCCCCTCCATGCCAGCAGCACCCCCAGCCTCCGCCCCCTCCATACCATCAGCTCCCCCAGCCTCTGCCCCTCCATGCCATCAGCTCCCCCAGCCTCTGCCCCTCCATGCCAGCAGCACCCCCAGCCTCTGCCCCTCCATGCCAGCAGCACCCCCAGCCTCTGCCCCTCCATGCCAGCAGCACCCCCAGCCTCCGCCCCCTCCATACCATCAGCTCCCCCAGCCTCTGCCCCTCCATGCCATCAGCTCCCCCAGCCTCTGCCCCTCCATGCCAGCAGCACCCCCAGCCTCTGCCCCTCCATGCCAGCAGCTCCCCCAGCCTCTGCCCCTCCATGCCAGCAGCTCCCCCAGCCTCTGCCCCTCCATGCCAGCAGCTCCCCCAGCCTCTGCCCCCTCCATGCCATCAGCTCCCCCAGCCTCTGCCCCCTCCATGCCAGCAGCACCCCCAGCCTCCGCCCCTCCATGCCAGCAGCACCCCCAGCCTCCGCCCCTCCATGCCAGCAGCACCCCCAGCCTCCGCCCCTCCATGCCAGCAGCTCCCCCAGCCTCTTCCCCCTCCATGCCAGCAGCTCCCCCAGCCTCTGCCCCCTCCATGCCAGCAGCACCCCCAGCCTCTGCCCCCTCCATGCCAGCAGCTCCCCCAGCCTCTGCCCCCTCCATGCCATCAGCACCCCCAGCCTCCGCCCCTCCATGCCAGCAGCTCCCCCAGCCTCCGCCCCTCCATGCCAGCAGCACCCCCAGCCTCCGCCCCTCCATGCCAGCAGCACCCCCAGCCTCCGCCCCTCCATGCCAGCAGCACCCCCAGCCTCTGCCCCTCCATGCCAGCAGCACCCCCAGCCTCCGCCCCTCCATGCCAGCAGCACCCCCAGCCTCCGCCCCTCCATGCCAGCAGCACCCCCAGCCTCCGCCCCACCCTGCCAGCAGCACCCCCAGCCTCCGCCCCTCCATGCCAGCAGCACCCCCAGCCTCCGCCCCTCCATGCCAGCAGCTCCCCCAGCCTCCGCCCCTCCATGCCAGCAGCTCCCCCAGCCTCCGCCCCTCCATGCCAGCAGCACCCCCAGCCTCCGCCCCTCCATGCCAGCAGCACCCCCAGCCTCCGCCCCTCCATGCCAGCAGCACCCCCAGCCTCCGCCCCCTCCATGCCAGCAGCTCCCCCAGCCTCTGCCCCTCCATGCCAGCAGCACCCCCAGCCTCTGCCCCTCCATGCCAGCAGCACCCCCAGCCTCCGCCCCTCCATGCCAGCAGCACCCCCAGCCTCCGCCCCTCCATGCCAGCAGCACCCCCAGCCTCCGCCCCACCCTGCCAGCAGCACCCCCAGCCTCCGCCCCTCCATGCCAGCAGCACCCCCAGCCTCTGCCCCTCCATGCCAGCAGCACCCCCAGCCTCTGCCCCTCCATGCCAGCAGCACCCAGTGCCCCGAAGGGGCAGAGTCCCCTGGGCAAGGACCACAGCTCCAGACAGAGCAGTGCTGGTACGCGCTGGCCCCAAACCCAGGGCAGGGAGAGAAGGCAGGAGAAGGCAGGCCGCTGAGACCGACAGTGTGACCAGCAGGGGAACTCACGGGGCTTGTCCTGGGGCCCCACCCACCAGGATCCTCTGCAGAGGCGCCTCGCCAACCCCCACCTGTCTGCACACACCTGCTCTCCAGGCCGAGGGTCAGCACTGGCTTCCCCGTGGGAGCAGCTGGGAAGCGACTCCAGGGCCTCCGACTCCTGGGGGCCAGCTCAAGGGGTGTCCTCGGGGTGACCCCCTCCACTGGCCGGCCAGGGACGGTCCTTTTGGAACTATATTGGCTCACTGGTGCCAAATAGCACGAGTCACAGGAAGCTGGCTGAGAAAGAAGGTCCTTAGGAAATGCACCGCGATGTATAAGGTGCTGCGTGCTTCACCGCCCGGCCATGCTCAGCTCACGCTGTCGGGCCAGATCGGGAGCTGGGATTCGGCCTCATCGAATGGTGGGGCTCGAGCATGGCACCGTGTATGAAGTAGGAGGCCGTGTCCCAGAGGTCAGGGTAAGAAATATAATTAGCATTAAAGTTACACTGCAAGGACTTGGAGTCCTTTTGTTGTCGTGACTCTTCACCTGAGGATGTATTTCCATTTATTTTTAGATAGAGTGGAAGGGAAGGAGAGAGGGAGAGAGAGAAACATTGATGTCAGAGAGACACATCGATTGATTGCCTCCTACATGACTCCAACTGGGGCCGGAGATCAAATGAGCACCCCAGGACGTGCCCTTGACCAGGAATCAAGCCCTCAACCCTCAGTCTGTGGGCCGACGCTGTACCCACTGAGCCAAACCGGCCAGAGCTAAAGTCCTCGATCCAGAAGGCTCGGGGGCATTCTGGGAGACACCAGGGGGTCGTGGGAGACCCGTGTTGCCCCCTGCGGTGTGGGTGCACCCAGTGTCGGGGTGGGTACACCCGATGTCGGGAGCGTTTGGGGGCGATAGTCCTGGAGGGAGCCTCTGCTGTGTTAGGTCCCATCGGTCGGGAGCACAGAATGGGTTGTTTTTCATTTCCCGGGAGGAAATTGATTTGGTAAATGGGAGACACGCTGCCTCCTCCTTCTCCCCTCAGTCCTCTGTAAGCGTGGGAAGGACACCAGACAGCCGTCCGGGCCGTGCAGGGCGGGCTATGGGGTGCCCGGGGCTGGCATCCCCCCTGTGCCGTTTCCCAGCAACGTGTTGGGCAGGTACACTTCCCCTGGCTCTCAGGGCTGCGACTTACCTCTGCCGGGAAGACGAGGCATCCCCTCCGCCCTCGCCCGAGTCCCGCGGTGTCCAGCGAGCTGCGGCCCGGCGACTCTGGGCACTGCCTGGGAGCACAGAATCGCTCTGAGGTCTCCCGTTGTCTCTGGAAAACGGATGTGCGTTTGACGGTACGGAATCACACCTCCCGACTGTCGGAGGCAGGCCATTTAACATCCGCAGGAAAGAATGGAGACCTTGGGGACGTGTCTGTAATGCATTTGACCGTTCTCTTTAATAGCTGAAGAGCTCTTAAACGCCACGAGGAAAAGACCGAGAGCACAGACGGAGGAGGAGGGGCGAGGGGGTTGGGCTGCATGGTGAGGGTTCACGGGTGAATTATGGGACCACGCAGTGAGAGGTAAAAGGGGATTCGAGGTCGTCGAGAAACAGCTGAAAGGTCACACGGTCACTTCAGTGTGAAATGAAGCTATGCTCCCCTCCCCCCACTTCTGCGTGGGATTGGCGGAGACCAGAGCGAACAGCGGGGAGCCGTTGGGCGGCTGTGGGAGATCGGCCCCGTGCAGGGCGCCGGCGGGAGGGACCCTGACACTCCACGTCTGGGTGGCCACTGGGCAGCCTCCTCCAACAGGCAGATGGACACGCCCTTCGACCTAGCAGTTCCATTTCTAGAAACGTCTCTGCGCGCACACACCCAGGCGTGCAGGCGTGTTCGCCGAGGGGGACCCACAGGAACCCAGAAACAAACACCCGTCTGATGGGTCCAGGAGGGTTTCAGCCACACGCAGAACAGGAACCAGCGACCTGGGGACAGGGTGAGGTCTGGTTCCCCCAGCGGCTGTGCGGCTTCGACGAATCACTCGCGTTTTGTGGGAAAAACACATTTGCGAGACGACGCCTGTGCCAGGAGCCCGTGTGTGGGAGACGGGGGTGTTGGGTCCTCTTTGTGCTGCTGTAGACCCACAGGACATTTTCAGGAGGGTGTACGAGCGGGTGTACGTCCCTGGGAGTTATCGAGGGAGGGGGATGTGAATTACTTTTTAATAAAATGGCTAATTTAACAAGTTGGCTCAAGGAGGAAGCTGGCCGTTTCTGTTCGGAGTGAAGGATGAGCCAGGTTCCCGTCACGTCTTGTGAGTAATGAAAACAGCACACACGTGTGGCGTCGGATTCACTCTGCGCTCACGTGTTACAACGGGCCGGTCGCGGACGCTGTGCGCGGACGGAGCTGGGCGCGGACGCCGCGATCCCCCTGGTCCCGGGCTGTGCACAGGTGGTGTCGGTGCTGCCCCTGCTCTCGTGTTTAATCACGAGAAGGACGGTTCTCTTCCTCTCACCCTCCTGCGTCCACGCTCTCGCTTAACCAGTGTCCCTCCTCCGGCACCAGGAGGCTGAGTGTGTGCCCGCCTCCTGGAAGTCCCACTCACGTCCCACAGACCCGGGGTGGCCCTTTGGACTGTCCGGTTGTCTCCAGAGCCCTGTGCTTGGGCTGAATAAGAACCAAGCCATGGTCATGGGTTCCTTCGAGAAGAATGCCCCCAGCACCGTTGTGGGGGGCCAGACCCCACCCACCTCCTCCCGTCTGAGGCCTAGGCGAGTCGTGCCGCGGCCACACCACCTCCAGGGCCATCCTTCACCTTCCTGTCCCCAGGCTGACCACACTCCCCTCCACCCCTCCCTCCCTGTCCCGTGCTCAGAGGGGTCATTTCAAAAGCATGGATCAGCCCGGCCGGTGCGGCTCAGTGGTTGAGCGTCGACCCTGCACCAAGAGGTCGCTAGTTCGATTCCTGGTCAGGGCACATGCTCAGGTTGTGGGCCTGATCCCCAGTGGGGGGCATGCAGGAGGCGGCCAATCGATGTTGTCTCTCATCGATGTTTCTATCTCTCTCTTCTTCTCCCTTCCTCTCTCTCTAAAATCAATAAAGAAAAAAAATGTTTAAAAAAAAAAAGCATGAATGACCCCGGCCAGTGTGGTCAGTGGACTGAGCGTCGTCCCGTGGACTGAGAGGTCCTGGTTCGATTCCCGGTCAGGGCACATGCCTGGGTTGCAGACTCAATCCCCAGTAGGGGGCATGCAGGAGGCAACTGATGTTTCTCTCTCTCCCTTCCTCTCTCTAAAAAATCAATAAAAACATATTTTTTTTTTTAAGCATGAATCAGGTCATGTTACTGCTCTGCCGAGCCCCACGGTGCTTAGCAAATACACCCAGAATGGTCACCATCTGGCCTGGCCGTGGCCAGCTTCCCCGTCTCTGTGCACCAGCCGCTCCGTCCTCTCTGTTCCTCACACTTGTCCAGCTTCCCCGACTCTGTGCACCAGCCGCTCCGTCCTCTCTGTTCCTCACACATGTCCAGCTTCCCCGACTCTGTGCACCAGCCGCTCCGTCCTCTCTGTTCCTCACACTTGTCCAGCTTCCGGGTCTCTGTGCACCAGCCGCTCCGTCCTCTCTGTTCCTCACGCTTGTCCAGCTTCCCCGACTCTGTGCACCAGCCGCTCCGTCCTCTCTGTTCCTCACACTTGTCCAGCTTCCCCGACTCTGTGCACCAGCCGCTCCGTCCTCTCTGTTCCTCACACTTGTCCAGCTTCCCCGTCTCTGTGCACCAGCCGCTCCGTCCTCTCTGTTCCTCACGCTTGTCCAGCTTCCCCGACTCTGTGCACCAGCCGCTCCGTCCTCTCTGTTCCTCACGCTTGTCCAGCTTCCCCGTCTCTGTGCACCAGCCGCTCCGTCCTCTCTGTTCCTCACGCTTGTCCAGCTTCCCCGACTCTGTGCACCAGCCGCTCCGTCCTCTCTGTTCCTCACACTCGTCCAGCTTCCCCATCTCTGTGCACCAGCCGCTCCGTCCTCTCTGTTCCTCACGCTTGTCCAGCTTCCCCGACTCTGTGCACCAGCCGCTCCGTCCTCTCTGTTCCTCACACTTGTCCAGCTTGTCTGATCTAAGCTGTGCGTTGGCTCACCCCCGTGCCTGGAATGCTCTCCCCCATGGGGACCTTCGGCATTCCTGTCTCAGGCCACGCCCACCCTGCCCGCCCTCTGCCCCACAGGAGAGCAGGTACTGGTCCTCTCCCCGTTTTAGTTTCTCATAGCTCTGATCCCTGCCTGGACTTGCCCCATGGACAGTTTCTCTCCTGCCCCTGGGCTGGACGCCCTCGCTCTCATCTTGGCACTGGGCGGTGCCTGGCGGTGGGCTCGGTAAGCATGTATCCAGGGCACGGACCCCCTCCTCCACAGAGACGCACTGTAACCCCACAGAGAGGGGCTGTGGTCAGTCTGCCCTCCTGCCTGTCCGCACCTCGGGGGCAAGGCCAGGCGCAGGTTGGCCCAGAACAGGCTCCACGGAGGGGCAGAGGCCAGCCCTGGAGGGTAAGGTCGGTGCCGTGAAGGTTAAGCCCTCCGCACCGAACAAGGCCTTTGGATCAGCACGCCACCACTGGCCTGTCTCCGCCACCGTCCCTCACAGCAGAGCCTGTGGGACGGGGCTCGTCGCGGGGGTCCACTGGGAGGGGCCTGCAGCATTTCCCTCTGTAGGCCTGGGGTGTTCTTGGGGTGTCCCATGGGCTGCCAGTCCTCATGGGTCTTAGCTTCACCCTCCCAGGCTGCAGAGCCTTCGGACCGGGGACAGAGAATGCCGTGGGGTGCCGCACCCTCTCTCAGCTGCCCAGGGTCCGTCCTCTGCTAATTTAGAGACCTGACTTGCACCCCTCCCCCCCACACACACTTTGGGTGATGGCAGCCTGTTTGTTCTCTTAACTCCGGGGTTTGCATGTGGGGTGAGAAAGCTGCCTTCTTCTGGGTGTCTCTCCCTGCCTTCGGGTGCCCAGCCCTTGCTGGCCTCGTCCTCGCTCTCAGCACCAGGTGTCCCGGGACGAGGCTGCAGACCCAGGGCCACTCTGGGCTCCTCAGCCCTGTGGGTGTCTGGGCTCCTTTCCTCCCACGCCGCCAGCCTCTGAGAGCCTCATCCCAAGACACAGCCCGCGCCTCCCTCCCGCAGCCCGGGAGGCTCTAATTTTGGACCAAACCAGACTCTTGTTTGTGAAGGGCCCGGCCCCTCCGCTCTGAAGAATCCTGCCTGGCTGGGCCTTTTGAGAACACGGAATTATTTTCAGAGACTTCAGCAACTCCGATAGAGGAAAGACACCGAAGTCGGAGCAGCCACCGCTGGTGATCACAGGCTCACGTCTGGGCTGGGCGCGGGCTGGAGGAGGAAGGAGTAAGCTTGAGCCGGGGCCCCCTGGTGGCCCGGGTCTGCACCCCGGTGCCCGCGGAGGAGGCCTGGGCCCCGGCCAGCGAGCTGCCCTCCCTGGTTTCCATCTGCCCCGGGGGCCTCTGCCAAAACTGCGAGTTCACAGTCCAGGCCAAGAGCGGAGCCACGTAAAATGCCCAGCTTATGGGCCGTGCCCCAGAGTGGCTCCGAATTAGACCCTGGGCTGTCCGGCACCAGCTGTGAAAACACCCCACGCATCCCCAGTGCCCCCATTCCGCACGGGGCGCATCTGGAACCTGGAAGGACTTGGACCGTAACTGAGGGGCTGGGATTTCTGGGGAACTCCGCTCTTGCCTCTCCTTGTGAGGAGCGGGCGCGTGGCCATGGACGGAGGGGCCCACTCTCTCCTGACGGCCCAGATGACTTGGGAAGAGCGAGCTGGGGCCAAAGTCAGCAGTTTATCTGCAAAACTCCACAGTAACCCTGGCCGGTTTGGCCCAGCAGTTAGAGCGTCGGCCCGCAGACCAGAGAGTCTCGGGTTTGGTTCCCGCTAAGGGCACGTACCCCTATTGCAGTTTGTCCCTGGCCCCTGTGGCGACCACTCGATGTGTCTCTCTCACATCGATGTTACTCTCTCTCTCTTCCTCCCTCTCTCCCTCACGCTCTGTCTGAAGATAAATGCAAAAGTGTCTTTGGGTGAGGATAAAAGAAAAACTCCACGTGAGTTGAACTTGCGGTGTGTCTGTCCATGGGCACTGGAGGTAACGATTTGTGTTTTGTTCAAAAACTTAGGAATAAGCCACACGAGACACTTATCAAGAGCCACACAAATTGATAGTTAAAACATTTCGTTGGACCTTCTCCGCGAGGCACAAAGTGTGATGTGGGCGCCATGGATACGTCACACCTGACTGGGGTGCCTGATTGGGCCGGGCCTTCCAGGGGCAGGTCTGTGCGCACAGACGGGACTCCAGGGGGACCCTAATTGCACCAACGATTGTTCCCAACAAGAGAATTCGCCAAGCACTTTGATACCCACTGAGGGATATGCAGAAAGTTCAAACCGAGGCCGGATCCAGGACGTGTGAGCTGTCAGAGCCGCCTGAGTTCTGGCGCAGACTTGAACTGGGAGAACATCTGCATTCACCTTGGGGAAGGAGGACAGGAGGGGTGTCACCTGGGGCCGCCCCGGGCCGGGAGCCGGAGTCCAGGGCCAGGCCTGGCCGCTGTCTGGGGGTCAGCTGTAAAGGGTTTTGCTTTCCATCTTGGCTGCCGTGGGTGTTTGAAGGGTGACTTTGGTGAGAGCCGGTTACCTGCTGTCTGTCCCGCGGTGACTGTCACTACTTCTCCGATTCAGTTCGTCAGGGTAGCTACAGGTGTCTGCTCAAGTGACCTGTGTTTCCTTAGTTTTCCCTCTGATGACAGCAGACACACCCACCACGTGCACTGTGGCCGCCCGTAAGCCACGCCCCTGCCTGGGAACCCAGCCTTTTCCTCTCTCCGACTCGTTCTGATTCACCAGGGCAGGCCTGCTGTGCGGGACCCCGGGGCCTTCTCCCAAACACCCCTAGCTGGGAGCTTCTCCGATTAGAGCGCCTGT